>CM060415.1:160025639-160222193 GCA_030545235.1 Helianthus tuberosus
TGAATGTACCCTTTTGTCTCTCAGCTATCAACGCCACCACATGATGCAAAATTAACCGTCCTCAGCCTTTAACGTTATTTTCACGAAGTTAGTAAAATAACGTTAAAATTCGTGCACTTTCACTTTTGCCCCCCGATGGCCCACACATATATACATTATATGCGCATACCGCAAGCGGGGCGTATTTTCTCTCATTATTCAAATGCATCTAAATTTCAGCTTCAAACATAGTAGCAATGGTACAGAATAAACTTTGTAAACAGTTGGTGAACATCCCACTAAACTCTGGTTTAGTCAAACTCTGTATGCCAGTGCAATTAAATTGCATTAAATTCGAACCGTCCTATCTGCTACTGACCCTCAGATAACCAACCCAATCTAGAGGTAAGATCAAAATTGATTCACTAGTTTTGTAACTTCAATTCACAAATTTCGCAAATCCGCTCAAAGAAGTATAGTTGTGAATCATCGTTGCGATAACAGTACATTAGTTTACAGTTTACTTCTCAGGTATATTTAGCTTCTTACTGATCCTAAGCCGCCAAATCAATGGCACATGTATCAATTTCATCTTAATCAAGGTACCAAATTCAACAAAACCTAAAATCTAATGAACAGGAACACATATCATGATATTTCTCTCTCAATATTAAAACTTCTTCAAAACACAACTAACCAAAATACATAAGCGATGCAAAAGTAATCATTGACTCAATCTAGAGGAAGCCAGGCAGGATCAAAACAGGAAGTGAATATGCATGAGAAGCAAATTGATTCACTACTTATGTGACTTCAATTGACATCTTTCGTACATCTATAAATAAAGTTGTGAATTATCGTTACAAAAACAGGTAATTAGTTTACTTCTCAAGTATATTTAGCTTTCAACTGATCCTAAGCCAATTTAATATCAATCAAACTCAATAAAACCCTAAATTTAACAAACAACAGCACAAATCACAATATCTATAATCAAAACACAACTAATCAAATCATGTAAGCGAATGCAATAGAAATCACTGAATCAATTGCTGCCTCGAGTCGTTCAATTCACGTAGATTAAGTATGACAAACTGACAACAGTGAATTAGTTTACTTCTCATTCTCAAGTATATATAGCTTCTTACTGATCTTAAGCCAATTTCATCTTAATCAAACTCAACAAAAGCCTAAATCTAACAAACAACAACACAAATCACGATATCTATAATAAACACACACCTAATCAAAACACTTAATCGAATGCAACTTGCAAGAGTAATTATCAAATCAACAGCTACCACGATAATAAACGTTTCATTCAATTTCATCTTAATCAAACTCAACAAAACCCTAAATCTAACAAACAACAGCACAAATCAAAATACCTATGTTCAAAACACACCTAATCAAACGCAAAAGTAATTATCAAATCAACAACTACCTTGAATGAACGTTTCGTTTCGTTCAATTCACGTATAGGAAGTCCGACAACAGTAAATTAATTTACTTCTTAATAATCAATCCTAAGCCAATTTCATCTTAATCAAACTCAATAAAACCCTAAATCTAACAAACACCAGCATAAATCACGATATCTACGTTCAAAACACAACTAATCAAGACACTTAACCGAACGCATATAAAATCAGTTAATCAATTCCTACCTCCGTTCAGTTACATCTTAATCAAACTCAACAAAACCCTAAATATAACAAACAACGTCATAAATCACGATATCTACGTTTAAAACACAACTAATCAATGCAGTTAACCGAAAGCATATAAAATCAGTGAATCAAGAGCTACCTCGAATGAAAGTTTGGTTCAATTCACGCAGAGGAAGAACGAGAACAGTGCGAGAGAGATCGGAACCAGGAGCAAAGAGAGAAGAAGCGGCGTGATGATTAATCGATGCAACACGAGATCCGAAGGGTGCACCGGAGATATCGTACTGAATGAGGCGGTAAACGTCGACGACGGTGGATGCATCGCCGAGCTCAACGCAAGCGAGTAGAATGAATGCGAGTGTAATGATGGAGTAGAATGATGCGAACACGTGTTGTCGTTGATCTGATAGTGTGTTGTTACCGGGATCCGCCATTGATGAACACGAGGACATTTGAGGTGATGGGGTGTGTGTGTGTGTGAAGTGAAGTAGGGTTTAATTAATGGAAAATAATATTCTCTTTTTTTTTTTTTTTTAAGAGAACTTCATTAAACAAACCACAAACCCAAAACCCGAAAACCGGGCGGGAACAAACCAAAGCTTACAACATCAAGAATTTACACCAACCCAACCATGAGATATGGTTGTTTCTAAATCTATGTCTAAACCATAAAAAACCCAACGACTTAACTTCGCTAAAAACCTTGTCCACTTTGGGTTCCTTCTCCGAAAAAATGGCCTTGTTCCGAGCCTGCCATAAGCACCAACAGGAAACAATAATTATGCCTTGAATGACCGACCTATCCGCTGCTCTAACGAACCCCGCTTTGTGAATCTCCAATAAGTCTCTAAAGGAAAAATCGGGGGAAGTCGACACCAACGACTGATCTTTTGCCAAAGCACAACGGAGAAGAAGCAAGATGTAAAAAGGTGCCCCACCGACTCATTGACCTCCTTACAAAACGGGCACAACCCGTCCCCCACCATGACACCTCTTTTAGCTAAAGCACCCGCAGTAGGAATTTTGTCCAACTCGGCTCTCCAAACGAAAAGGTTGCATTTGCTAGGAGTCCATTTACACCAATTGTAACACCCTAGAATTTAAACCCTTGATTTTAAACAAAATATGGTTAAGTACATGACTTTCATTTACAAAATTTAATAACAACCATGACCTTAGTCGAGGAATGACTAAGATACAAAATTTGTCAACTGTTTAAAAATGTATTAACAACCATATACAAGGACTACAAAGGATCTAAAACGTTGCGGAAGCTTCAAAATAGAGTGTTCGGTTCTTCGTCATATCACTTGATCGTCATCCGTAAGACTTGTCGATTTACCTATGATCAAAACCAATTAAAACATTAGTTTTGATGTTATCGTATAATATAAACACAAGATTTAAACATGACATTTGAAATAACAAAGCAAAAATAATCTTCCTGGATCCACCGTAAATTACGGTATCACCGTAATTTACGGTGATCCTTGATAGTTCCTGGTCACCGTAAATCAGGAAGTCTGCACCGTAAACTTATATCTTCTTCACCGTAAATTACGGTATTACCGTAATTTACGGTGGTACCTGGGGATTTCGAGTTTTGCTTGTTTTGATCATTTCACTCAATTCCAACTCTTAGAATTTAGTTTTCTAACATATATCACATCAATTTCTAGAAATTCTAACATGTTATATAGTGAACTATATCAAAGATCAATCCATCATGTCCCGAACTTTAATCAAACTTTACTTGATTAATTGACCCGTTTGGCTCGTCTACGGGATCCACCTCCATGACGACTACCAACGAGTACTAACTAGTTTAATCAATCAATCAATTAGACGATTTCATCGCTTACTTCAACAACTCTTATTCAAGGATTCATTTACACAATAAAATCATCAAACCTAATAAATGTAACGGGTCAAGTTACATACCTTCAAAGTTTGCCTTTTAAACGTGATTCGCCACCCACTTGTCCGCTTGACGCTCCTGCGTCCGTTCCTATAGAGTCCATTTATGATGCGTTTTAGAACATCTCTTTTCAATCAAAATTCGCATAATACATCAAAACATCATGATTATGCGTTTAGGCTCAGAATTTCAGTTTTAAAGCCTTCATTGAGGCATTTCAACAAACACTTCATGTGCAGAATTTTTATATCTTTAGAAATCAACTTCTTAGCTTGTTATTAGCTAACTTGACAACAATAGAGCCCTCCTATAGTGTTTTAAGCATCATATCTTCCTGGAATCACTTTCAACAATCAATTTACACTAGAATAACCCTTCTTAACCCTAGTGTTCATCAACATCATGGAAAACCCATAACCCACCTTCAAGGTGTTCATGGAATTTTCTGAAATTGGACATGATTTCATATGTATTTGTCTAGGTTCCACTTCTAGACACTACATCATCTCTAATCAAATCAAACAACACACATGCAAGCTCTAATCTTAGATTTCCAAAATCATGAGAATTTTCTAACAAAGGATTAACACGAATTTTTTACATACCTTATGATCCTCTTGTGATGAGGATCGATAATCTAAACTCGGATTTCGTTTTGGATCAGAATTTCATCTTCATTTTAAGAGATTTGTGAGATTAGGGTTCTTGGATTGGGGATGTCGCCCCCTGCTTCTCTCTGATCGACCAACACCTCTAATTGAGGTGTTTGGTTTAATTTTTATTTGTTCTATTTAGTTAAGTTTTCAATTTAAACAACTATGGTCCCTCAACTTTGTTCAACATATAGTTTGGTGGCTTTTAATCAAGTTATAAGCTATTTCTAGACTAGTTAACTAACTAGGTTAAATCTCTTAGTTAGTAAACTCCCATTGATTTATGCTTTATAATTCCGATAATGTCTTATATTTTCGGGGTGTTACACCAATCCATTATGAAGCTACCATTTTAACCGAACTGACTGAGAAGGTCCCCGATTGGTCCCCTAGCCACCTCCATCTATCGGTCGAGCTCCTCAAAGAAACCGAAGACAACGCCGCAATAAGCGAGGACAGTTCCAACATCTCAACACCCGGCTCCGGGTCGTGTTACCATAACCAATCGCCGGTGGAAAAATTTACAAAGGGGAGAGTACTTAGCCATGGATCGAGCCAGAACAGAATCCGATCACCAAGACCCACAATACCTTTAAAGAAGCTGCAAATACTATTATTGCCAGACACAGGCTTGCTGAGAACGGCAACAATGTTATGCCACACTCCCGCGAGAGACTTTTTAACCGGAAAAAGAGACCACTCCGAGCCCCCACTGTGAACCGCATCCACCACTTTGACCCATAAGTTATGTTTTTCCTGCTTGTACCTCCAACCCCATTTGCATAAAAGAGCACGATTTATGTCCACCAGTTTGCATATCCCCAAGCCCCCATATTTTTTAGGACACGTCACTTTATCCCACGCCACCCAATGGATTTTGTATACCTCACTCGACCCACCCCAAAGGAACTTCTTTATAAGCCTCTCCAGATCCGCGATTTTGTAAAGAGCGAAATAATAAGATGGAAGACTCTCGAGCACTGACCGGATAAGAGTGACTCTACCACCTATGGATAACAACGAAGACTTCCATAAAGCAAGCCTAGCCTCGAAAATATCGTACACCGGCCTCCAGTTATTAATACGGTTCATGTTCGCCCCCACTTTTAAACCGAGGTATTTGAAAGGAATCGAGTCGGGGTTACACCCAACCAAATTAGCCAAAACCCCCACCTCAGCGTCACCGACCCCAATACCGAACAAGTTGGACTTGCCAAGATTAATTTTTAGCCCAGAGCACACATGAAAACATCTCAGAATCCTAATAATATTCAACGTGTTTTCTTCATCCCAATCGTCGATGATGAGGGCATCGTCTGCAAAGAACAAATGAGAGAGCCTCGGCCCGTCGTTGGGCAGGGAAATCCCTTTAAATAACCCCTTCTCCTCAGCCTTATGGATCAAACAAGATAAAGCCTCCATGACGACAACAAAAAGAAAGGGAGAGATCGGGTCCCCTTGCCTCATACCTTTGCCACACTTGAACTCGAAAGTGGGCGATCCGTTGACAATAACCGAAGCTCGAGCCGACGACAATATCCCCGTAATCCAGTTACACCACTTCGAACCAAACCCCATCTGCCGAAAAACGTCCACTACAAAACCCCAATGAATGTTGTCATAAGCTTTCTCGAAGTCTAGTTTGAGAAGAAGAGCCTTTTTTTTGCACTTTTTCAGCCAAGAACAAACTTCATTGATGATCAACGCCCCATCGAGAATGAACCTGCCACTTAAAAAAGCCGACTGAGAATCGGAAATCACCGATCCCAACACCTTCTTGAGCCTATTAGCGAGAACTTTAGAAACAACCTTGTTTACCACCCCCACCAAACTGATGGGACGGTAATCATCTTTAAGTATAGTGATGTCACTAAGAAGATGATGACGACGTTTCCATAAGACGATTTTTTAACGGCAAATTTTGATAACTGACGAACCACTATCGTGCCACAAGTGGAACCTGATCATATCCATCTCCACTAGGCATAAATAAATATGAGAAAAACCCCCTTGTAGGAATCAAATCCAGGACCTATTGGTCTCAAAGTCTTATCCCACCCCTAAGATGTCACTAGGCTATAAAGCCATGGACTTCCTTTAACACTAATGAGTTGAGTAATGATCATGTTGTTTTATGTTGGTTTTGTATTTGATAGTGTTGAGCATGAATGGATGATTGGTTATGGGATAACTAGCGGCGGCAATTCTTGAAATAACATGTATGTCCAATTTGAACCCGACATGAAAAAAAAAACAGGTTTTGGTCGACTAACACCCGTTTAGAAAAACGGGTTAGGTTCGGGTTAACCTGTTAACACGTTTAACTATTTAGAAAAAATAACTTATGTATTTTTGTTATTGTTTTTTCCGTTTCTATTTTACATGGTTAGCTATAATAATGTTAGTTTTGACACATTATATTATTTACTTCTCAAACTCGTGCTGATCATGATATCGATAACCCGCTTGAAACCCAACAGCTCGCTTATAAATCATCAACATGTATGACTCATTTAAAAATTTAGATTAAACGGTTCGGGTTGACCCGCGTTTTATATGTGTGCGGGTTAGGATTGGAATCTTTGACTCGTATAATAATATGGGTCGGGTTCGGGTTGAACATTTCAACCCACCAACCCGCAACCCGTCAACCCATCAACCCGACAAGATTGACACCCCTAGATAACACTATACTTATAAACAGTGAGTTTTTGTTATGAGATAATCGTACGTTATAATTTAGGTGGTGAATGAACTCTTTGTCAAACGTACCGATAAATGTATTGTTATATTTGTTTACCAAATAGTTAAACTTGTCTGTCAAATAGTTACATTTTTGTAGTATAAACATCAGCTGGTCCACCATTGAGATGAAAAAACGCACCTCTTGTATACACGTTCATATGTTATCCATTTCTCTACTTCTTACTCTTACAACTACAAGTTACAATCTATCTAAAGTTCTGAAGTCATAAAACTAATCTTGTGTTAATTATTGTTATATTATAAGACGTGATCAACATCAAAGCTCTTATATCTTAATCAAGAGGATCAATGAAACACACAGACATCCATCATAAGAAGGTTAAAATGAATTTTGCTAGAATACAAGATCAAACACACACTATACTTCGATCAAAAAATATTTTTGTGAATTAAAACCAACAAAATGAACCATAAATAAGGGTCAAGTTATTCTACAAAGACTTCTAATTGTAAGAAGTGTAAGAAGGATTTATAGAGTGACAAGTGTACAATAACCTAAAACTAAACCCACTACATCACCACCAAAAACCTAAACACCCACCCCCACCCCACCCCCACCCAAAAACCTAAACCCCCCCCCCCCCCCCCCCAAAAACTTAAAAAAAAAAAACTATACCTCACCAAAAAAACCTAACCCCCCCCCCCCACCCCACCCCAAAAACCTAAAAAAAACCTAACCCCCCCCCCCCCACCCCACCCCAAAAAAAACCTAACCCCCCCCCCCCCCACCCCCCCCAAAAACCTAAAAAAACCTAACCCCCCCCCCCCCCCACCCCCCAAAAACTTAAAAAAAATATATAAAAAAAACTAAACACCCATCCCCACCACCACCACCACCCAAAAACCTAAACCCCCACCCCCCACCCCCTCGGCAAAAAAAAAAAAAAAAAAAAAAAAAAAAATTTTTTTTTTTTTTTTTTGGGTGGGTGATGTGGGGTGGGGGGGGGGTGGGCGGGGGGGGGGGGGGGGGGGTTGGTGGTTGTGGATGTTTAAGGTTTTTTTTTTTTTTTTTTAGTGGGTTTTTTTGTGTAGTGGGTTTTTTTAGGTTATTGGACACTTGTCACTCTATAAATCCTTCTTACACTTCTTACAATTAGGATCCTTTGTATTTGATCCTAATCCCCATAAATAATATCATTTTCTTTTGATAAAAGGGGTTAGAAAGCTAATTTGGTATTACCAAATGTTACAAATCTTTTAATAGAGTGCTTTATATTCCCCCAAATCAATGAAAACTTGTTGAGTTTAAAAAAGATAAGTCAAGGACTATAGAGTTGGTTAAAAACATAGAAAATTCACAATATAAAAAAGATTAAGTGGGTGTTTGGGATTCCTTATTTTCACCCACTCTTAACTTATTAACTTATTGAATAGTGAAAAATGACTTTTTAAGGTGTTTGGGGATTGCATGTATGTGAGTGTAGAAGTCAATAAGTTAGAAATTCTAACTTATTAACTCTTTAAAAAGTGAAATAGAAGTGAAAAAGGAGTTTTGAGAAGGAATCCCAAACACCCTCTAATTAAGGACTATACAATTGGTTAAAAACATAGAAAATTCACAATATCATAACTATAAAATTTCACAATATCAATGTTACGAACACATTTGGTAATCAAAGTATATCCTGATTACCATTTCTGATCGTAACAATCAAAAAGATTAATCAAGGGCAAGTTTACAAGCCAAGCTAGCTCGTGACTCAACGAGTCAACTCGAAATCGAATAAGAAGGAGCAGATCATGGTTTTAACTAATTTTGGTTTTTCCTGACATGCCATAATACCATGAAAAGATGTTAAATGATTATTTGACTTCAAATAATATTGTTTGTATAAATTACTTCAATCTTGGTCACTAACTGGTTATCCACCTATAATCTACATCATTCACCACATAAAATTACAAGTTAAACTACAACACCACCAATGATCAAACCCGCCGACTCGTTAATCACGAGTCTCGGGGTCCGTCACCAGATTGAGTCTTTCTCAAGTTCCAGTGCAGGCCATCATGAATGCTGTGCAAGAAGTCATTGGTGGAATCCCCTCTACAAGCTGTGGGCACAGGCCAGATAGACATGCTGCACACAAGTGCATCACCTTGACTCAATTGTTTTCGATCTTTCCCACCAAACGACACCCATGCAGGACCTCGACTATTGAGGGCGACTTGGATTCTAAGTGTTACGTACTCTGGTAATATTAGAGGTCGGAACGATAAGGAATGTGGACATATCGGGGTGAATAAGATGCCAGGAACCTGCGTGTTTTGTTTAAGTCGTGTAAACAAATAGTATACGCAAATCGAGTGCAATCACCCCATCCCATTTCATCAGTGACTGAACCAGAACCTCTCAGTCGGGGGTCCGCTTAGAACTTTTTGTACATGCAGTAAGAAAATTCATGTTTTTTTTCTAAAAAGCACTTAGGTTTCCTTCTAAAAAGTGTCTGTGGTTTATTTAATCTGTACATATTATGTTGTAAAAGTTTATGTTTTCATTTAAAGAAATCGCATTTTCTCCATTAAAATCCAAGGTTTCCTGAAAATTTATGTCTTCAAATTAATTATTGTAAAAATAATTTTAAAATACTAAAATGTTATTATTGTAAAAAAGAACCAACATGTTATTATTGTAAAATAAATAAAAGAAACTAAAAAAATATATGTAGATTGATGAGTTGCATACATGTAGCTGGCGAAGGTACATATATGTAGCTCATATGTGGCATATATATATATGTAGTTCATGAGTCACCTATATGTAGCTTGTCAATCTACATAAAACTTTTTTTTTTTAATTTCAATAAAGATTAATTACATAAAAAGGTAAAAAACAAATTAAAATAATTAGCTTGATTGATGGAGGTTCTCTCGGTTCTCAAATAATCTTCTGGTTCTCACATGATCCCTTCCATGTATATATGGATATAGATATACAAATAAATAACAAATTCTAGCGAATTTCGGGACCAAAGAGACAATTATCTATCATCTTATATATGATTAGAAATATATAAAAATAATCATACATATAAATAAGAGTTAAATGCCATTTTAGTCCCTGTGGTTTGGGTCATTTTGCCAGTTTAGTCCAAAGGTTTCATTTTTAACCTGTGGGTCCAAAAATGTTTCACCGTTGCCATTTTAGTCCACTGGGTTAACTTCATCCATTTTTTCTGTTAACGAGAAGGCCAATTTGGTCATTTTATATGTAATTCTGTTAACTAGAAGGGCAATTCGGCCATATAAAATGACCGAATTGGCCTTCTCGTTAACAGAAAAAATGGATGAAGTTAACCCAGTGGACTAAAATGGCAACGGTGAAACCTTTTTGGACCCACATGTTAAAAATGAAACCTTTGGACTAAACTGGCAAAATGAACCAAACCACAGGGACTAAAATGGCATTTAACTCTATAAATAAATATAGTTAAACAATAAACGAGTCAAGTACGAGCCGAGCTCAAGCTAAGTCGGATCCGTGCTTAGCTCAACTCATTTACATCAGTCCTTTTATTCAATATGACAATGAATTTTACTGATTATATAAGGATGAATAAATTGATTATAGACTTTAACTTCCATTTTACAAAAAAGAAAAAAACACTCCTTATTTTTCACAAAAAATGTCATTTCCAGTTATTTTATCTGTTAAATCCTTATATAATAAGGATTTGTCAAAAACCTTATCATCTTACTATTTTAAAATCCAACCGTGAAGTATATTGGGACACTAGTGTTTTGTTATAGATGATTGTCTAATCCTGATAATTAATAAACCCCCCGATACTCAACACACATATGAATAGCAAAAGTTAAATAATATATTGCATGCAGCATACCTGTGGATGGACCATGGAACCTCCGGCCGCAAGGGAGTATGCAGTGCTTCCCGAAGTGGTTGATAAGATCAAGCCATCTCCTTGTACACACGTGACAAATGAGTTATCACAATAACATTCGAGATTTGTAAGGAATGATGAAATCCCACGGTCAATTGTAACCTCATTTAACACGAGTATTGGCTCTTCGGACTCGGATTCGGTTTTAGCCGATTCACGAATCACGTGGCACTGCAAACGATGTCGAAGTGTGATACTAATTGGACCTTGGAGGATTGATTTCAGACATTCTTTGTATTGTTCACTATCTTGTTAAAGTTAAAGATCACTTATGAACCAAATTCAATAATAACACTTTTTTCGCAAACTGCGATCGTAGCATAAGTTAGTTGGGCTATGAGGTCAAACGGGCCAAAAGTCAAACACCTCCAAAATCATTTTTTTAAGTTATATTATCATTACAATTATATAGTATTCATAATCAAACTTAACTCCTTAACTATTTATATCAATGGACAAAGAAAAGATTATGGGTCAACCCAACCTGACCCGTTTTGAATTGTTTCAATCCGAACCCCTTTTGACTTGTTACCCAAACCAGCCCGACCAGCCCATTTAGCCAATTTTACTTATTAATCATAATAGAACATCGAATTTGAGGAAAAATACTATTTGCAAAAAGATCTAGGATACGAAATGGAGTCATAAAGCCCAACGAGCCCAAAGAAAATGGCACAATTGGAGGAACCGGGCCTTTAAACATTGATGCTGCCTGCAGAAGATAAGCAAGAAAAAGTTATTTAAGATCACTCGGGTTGGAAACCACAAATATCAACACTAAAGTATGACATTTCACTCCCTTGACGTTTGAATTAATTAAAACATCACATATAAAGATTTCTAAAATCATTTGATTTTCAAAGACGGAAAATAGAAGCACATACCCAAAGCACGGTTCCATCCCCGCCAAGAGTTACAACAAGATCAACTTTCTCATGCAGAAGCAAAACGCCATCATCTGTCAAGTAACAAGACGAGAATGATCGACAATAGAACCTTCTAGAACATATGTTCCAACTTTATGACAACAGAGAGTTGCATGTCTCACCATCTTTCCAAGTCTGCACAAAGTCGTAGTATGAGGACTCCGTTACGAGTTCTGTTCTTACCCTTGGTTCCACATAAATATTTAACTTCTTCTCCTTCAACCACCTGAAACAAACATGGTTGTTAGATTTCTATGTGTTTACTTATTATTAATGAGTCGATTTGAATTTTGTAATATCTCTAACGGATCAAATAGCTAAAAATGAAACAGGTCGGAAGTCTCCTAAAGTTTATTCTTAATGCACCTAAATTACTTTATTCAAGCAATATCATATTTATAATATCAAGTCTTACCTAACTATTTCTGCACAAATAACTTTAACAGAAGTCGAATTTGGTTTTGTCAGGATGAGAACAGTCTGTGGAGGAGATTCCCACTTCAAACAAATCTGAAATAATATACGATAAATACACCAATTACAGCAGATTTAAACAGATCAAAATTCAATATGAATATGTTACGGCTTACGATGCTGGCCATTACATTTCAGTTTTCTAATATTCATTTTAATTGGAGCGTGCCATACCTGTTTACTGCTACGTTCTGCTGTTGTTATATTTCCCTTTTCAAAGGAGACAATATCGTGTTTATGTTGATCGTTCTTTTCACCTTTACAATACCATTGTAGCTTGAATGATGCCTGTGATAGGGATATATTCGTTTTTCAGTCACGGTTTCCAACAAAGTGAAACGGGTTCAGGTCAAAACAGGTAGCTTTGGTATGGGTCAGACAGGGTTAGGTTGACCCAAACACTATTTTAACAACAAAAACGACTTTTGTCAAATATAGTTACAAATTTATACTACTTCAATAATAATCTACTTTTTAGAATAAAATTATCCTTATAAATAAATTTTGGACGACTTTTGACCCATTTGAGCTGCTTTTTTATTTTACCCGTATGACCTGGTTATAGATAAACGGGTCGAAAAATTGCCACCTTTAGAAGATAACAGCTTCAAGTGTATATATAAATGTTCATCTATATGCATATGCGTCTATCACAGTACCTTCCGGATAAGCTTGCCATCAACATTGGAATACGCGTTATGCTCCCTGTCTCGAAGAACCTCATGAGAGTAAATTCCATTTTTTTCATTACAAAATTGAGATGGTTCATCGGTTTCAGACATGAGTTTAAGGTGGTCTGCTGAGTTGTCACCTTTCTCCACAGTGTAGTTACTGTTGAGCTCTATAGATGTCAGAAAAACATATGTTACTGTCGGTTTTAGGATTTTAAAGCATCGTCTAACAGCAATGAGTATTCTACATATGAAGTGTTTGGATTTATGCCAACAAATAATGTTGTTCGTATCTTACACCTTTATTTTCCAACTGTCGATTCCGTTCTCTCTCCAGTTCATATTTACGTTTCCATTCTGACGCCTCAGCTTGAGCAGAAGCTTTCCCCTCTGCTGCTCGTCTTAAGACCTTACTAACAGCTATACATCAAACCAAGAAAAGTATATAAAGAAGATCGTTATCGTTTGCCATTAACAAATTTTATAAAATTTGAAACTAAAATCATACTTCTCATGGCCTCTGAAAACTCCACAAGATGATCATCAATCCCTTCAACAAGAGGCTGTTGGATGACTTCCTTTACGGCTTTCTCAGAGTTTACAAGAGACAGTGAATCAAGAAAACCATCCTCCCATGGCAAATTAGATGCATTACCCTATTAAAGAATGCCATACATAACATGAACATATAATGAAAGTAATTAAAAATATATATGATATATAATAGATATTTTAATCATAAAAACTATATCAAAAAAACCCGTTCTCCAATGTTTTTATATGGAACAATTTTGCCTTACATAAATTCTCTTAAGAGTCTCATCAAGAATAGGAGAGAAAAGGAACACACAATCATTAGTTTCCACCATCTAAAGGCATAACTGTTGTATGACTGTTTCCAGTTGATTGCTTCATGGTTTCACGAAATTTGTAAAAAAAAACTCTCCGAGCAAGAAATTCTTGTTAGAATACTTGATTCATTTAACTCGCATGATCACTCTTAGTTTACATGGCATGTCAATCTTGATTATTGTGTTTATGATGATGCGATCAACACTGTTGTCAATTCCTAAATCACCTTACATATGTATAGTACAACAAGATGTGCTAAACAGGTCGTGTTCATGGACCGAGCCCAGAAATTTCACACGCACCCAAACACGACTCGTGTATTTTGCAGGTTGACAAAATGACGACCCATTTAACCTGTTTTGCATATTACTACTCTAAAATTACAAATTTACAACCAAAAGCACAAATATCTATAAAACAATTGTGTTTAAACTACAAAAACCGACACTCACTTCTCTTTTAGCTATTAAGTTTTGACATAAAATACCCAACTAGAATAAATTATAATATAACACACATTTTCTATAATGATTTATAACGGGTCATAACACGCTCTGAAATTACTCGCGTGTTCACAGGTTTACACGAACACGACCCGTTTAACATGAGATCCTTTTGCATATTACTACTTTAAATTACAAATTTACAGCCAAAACACAAATATCTATACAACAAAAAGCAACAACGGCCACCACTTGAACTAAATTAACAGATGCGTCTCCTCATTTGCCACCTTTTCACTCAATAGGAAAAAGTATTAGGTGGTGTGAATGTAGATATACATTTTCTTGTTAAAACTACAAAAACCGACTCTAACTTCTCCTTTAGCTATTAAAATTTGACATAAAATACCTAGCAAGATTAAACTATAACACAACACACATTTCTAAAATATCTATAAAAATAAACCGGCCAATCTGCAAACCCGACCCGTTTAGCCAAACGTGTTTCCAAAACTAACCCGACATGCTTATACTAAACTCAAACCCGCGAATTTCTTGTTAGATTCATTCATGAAACAAATTCACACCCCCCAAGTTATTACAACCACATGTTGTGTTTTTTAGCAACTAATAAACACACTCAATAAAGTCCAAAGATGTCAACTTCAATCTTATCTATGATCTGTGATTCTGTTCCTACAAACCCTAAAACCCAATTATAACTCTTTCCAAAACCCAATCACTAATCAAACTACAATCAACTGCAATCAAAACATACATATAAACAACAAAACATATAAACTAATAAATTAATAAACCCTAATCAGAATCAACAACATATTAATCAAAAAACACAAAATAAGGTTAAAATAGTCATACATTAGGGTTGAAATTCTCGGGAGCCATTGATGAACGATGAACTCAGCTTGCACACAATTCAATTCGATTCAATTCAATTAATGAATTGAGAGATGATTTTGGGGGTTTTATAGGGGGTGGGTAGGTGGGGCCCATGGGACACGTGGCATATCGTAGAGGGTGAGATACGATTGAAGTGATGGAATCTGAGACTTATTCAGTTACTCTCCTCACATGCAGGAAGGATTACGGTGGAGACGACGCCAGCAGTGATGTCAGCGAGCCTCGCCTCGGCTCGGCTTGGCTTGGCTCGGCTGATGGGGTTTTGTTGTTTTTTTTGCTTTAAGTCAATGGTTTGATGTGGGTTGATCGAGTCAAGTCAAAGGGTAGGTTGGTGTCAATGGGAAGAAAGAGATTAAGTCATGTACAAACGTGAGGTTTTGTAGTTTGTATCGTTTAGGGCATATGTAGAAGTAGTGTAGTACACACAATGGAGGTAGTACTAGTAGCACACGTGTTGAGACTGAGACGGAATTCAAGTTTTACATTTCTTTTTCAGCAGTGGTTGGAACCACAACTTCTTCCTTCACATTCATCGGTACGGTGGACCTTCGACAAATCGTCCTAAAAGTGTTGTCATGTTGCTGGGGGTTTAGCTTCCTTCACGGCTCTGACATGAAGTAATACGCATGGTCTTACAGTTAATTTTATATTTGTTGGTTTTTAAATTTTAAATTTAAGT
The DNA here is from genome assembly GCA_030545235.1 of Helianthus tuberosus. Classification (NCBI taxonomy): domain Eukaryota; kingdom Viridiplantae; phylum Streptophyta; class Magnoliopsida; order Asterales; family Asteraceae; genus Helianthus; species Helianthus tuberosus. The sequence continues at coordinate 160,041,494 of CM060415.1, forward strand.
TTTATTAACATAAGTAATAGTTACTTGGTTTTATTATATAACATAATACCACATTTTGTTCTTAATTTTAAATACCAACTATTAAAATCAGGATAAAAAAACAATTATGGTCTACGAATATTATATAAACTAATAATATTTTAACCTCATATGTGTTATATGGTCTTTGAATGTTATATAAACTAATAGTATTTTAACCTTTTAACCTAATATATGTCATTGGTCATATATCTATTATTCTATTAAAGTTACCATAAAAAATATTATGTTCTTTGAATATTATATAAACTAACAATATTTTAACCTAATATGTGTCATAAATAATATGTGTCATTGGTCATATATCTATTAAAGTTATTAAGAAAAAAAACGTGGTCTACAAATACCATTAAAATGTGGTCTACAAATACCATTTAAACTAACAATATTTTAACCATATATGCCATCAGTGATATGTCTATTCGGATATATAACATCAAATCATATCATGAAATGTTTAGTTTTCTTTACTAATATGGTACATGTGTTATGCAAGTGAATTTTAATTATATATAGAGAATGGTTCATTGGAAAACAGAAAAAAGGGAAACAATCAAACATATCTCAACCATCAATCTACTTTTTTTTGAACGGCTACCATCAATCTACCTTTAATTTAATGGCTTGAAACTAATTAAAAATTCTTATTTGATTCAAGGTGAACATCACTACACTCAATCAAAACCCGATAGAAAGTCAACATTTTTTCTCTTTTGTTTTTTTGAAGTTCAGATATCTTATGCTTACAAAGACCCGCCTCCTACAATCAAACATATCTCAACCATCAATCTACCTTTTTTTTTGAACGGCTACCATCAATCTACCTTTAATTTAATGGCTTGAAACTAATTAAAAATTGAGAAAATTACAAAATTAGCCAAGAAAAAAGTCAAATTACCAATCTAGCCACTTCATGCGTCTTTGGAAGGCCACTCACAGATCCCAAGTCTTCTAATGCGTCTGCCAGGCCAAGTATTGCGTCCGCCAATCCCCAATTGACACGTGGAAAGACTCATCACATCACACACATGAAAGACTCATCCCATGCGTCCGCGGACTCATCCCATGCGTCCGCGGACCCACAAATCACATCACACACATGAAAAACTCATCCCATGCGTCCGCGGACTCATCCCATGCGTCCGCGGACCCACAAATCACATCACACACATGAAAGACTCATCCCATGCGTCCGCGGACTCATCCCATGCGTCCGCGGACCCACAAGCCATGCGTCCGCAGACTCATCCCATGCGTCCGCAGACTCATCCCCGCCACGTGTCTTTTTTTTATTGGGTTTCTCCCCAAGGACTCATCCCTTGCTTGAAAGACTCATCCCATACATGAGTGGCCTTCCAAAGACGCATGAGGTGGCTAGATTGGTAATTTGACTTTTTTCTTGGCTAGATTGGTAATTTTCTCTTAAAAATTCTTATTTGATTCAAGGTGAACATCACTACACTCAATCAAAACCCGATAGAAAGTCAACATTTTTTCTCTTTTGTTTTTTTGAAGTTTAGATATCTTAAGCTTACAAAGACCCGCCTCCTAGCTCAGTTGGTTTTCGGCCGGGGGTTTGCCAATGGCCACCCCGGTTCGAATCCCGGCGTCTACGGCTTGTGGGGCGGGTTGTCCCAATGATGGATCGTATCCTACCGAGGCATGGTGCGGTCTTGAGGGCAACCCGGTTTTACCCAGCTGTTACCCCAGCGAGTCTCTCGTGTGGGGGCAGTATGGTTTCCGGGCGGAAGTCAGCTTGCGCGGCGGCCGGGGCCCGATCGAACATCGCGTCCGTAAGTGCGGGGCTGACGGGGGAATGTCTTTGACATGAACCCTGACATGAACCCGGTGACCACTGGTCCAGTACATAGAAAGTCACATTCCAAAAAAAAAAATCTTAAGCTTACAAAATAAATAAATTGTACAATGTATACAATTAAAACCAACACCTTTTTAGCCACTTGGTATTTTTTATTGATTTTTTTCTAGGTAATTAAAAACTGATTTCATGCGTGGAATAATATAACACTTACAAAATTTTCCTTTATCAAAACTCAAGCCATTTTAATCAGACTCAATGAAACCAACATAAAAAAAATCAATGATAATGATAGCACATTACGTGTAGTTACATAAAATATAAATAAAATGTAACCCAACATGAGTTACTAGCGGTGTGTTTTTCGTAGGATATGACGTCGATGGCAATAGTCATAGTTTAGGACTGTGCTTATCATCGGGTGGTAGATTGAAGAATACACTATTCCAACTTTTAATGAAATTGTTGAATTGGGTTAATGTTGCATTGCAAAACAAAACACTGGTCTAATTAAATTAACTAAATCCGTCTTCAATCTTCAATCTTGATAGCTTTTGCAACATCAAACTCGTGAATGTTAAACCCTAATCAGTATAAAATAAACATCAATTAGTTATTCAAATCAACATTGTTTACCAATAAATAATCATAAACAGTTTGTTTAAACAATTATAAACATGAATAGCCAATATGAAACGTCCCCAAATAAAAATGAGAAAAACCCCTAACTTTCCATTTTAATTTGTAATTTGATCTTGACCATAATCTTAGATGAGATATTTTTTTACACTGATAGGATATGCATAAATTCTATGATAAATTTGTTTTTTAGTTTATCAATAAGCCTTGTTAAAGACAAAATATAACCCAAATTAACTCATTTATGTATAGATATCAAAGTCGCCACATCTAGATTTTGTCGTGAAATTATAAAAAAGTTAGAGGTCAAGGTACAAGTCTTATGATCACACACAACACGAAGAATAAATGATGAAGCAAAAGCAAAACTTGAATTTAAATGCGTGTGGGTTAACATAGGGTACTGAAGGGGTATGGTCCCAGATCTCGCGTCAGGATGACCGCGAATGACCATTACCCATATCAAAAACCTCCACCAGCAATAAACTCACCTGTGTCCGCGTGGGCACACGCGAACACAACGGTCCAATCTGTCCAGTGATGAGAAGACTTACCTTAAGGACGGAAACCAATGTTACGCATAGCGATGCGGCCCCGCACCGCATCCTATGAACATTTTCGTCACGACAAGGGATCTGGACAACAGTAACAGTCACGCCGCGGCGATGCGGCATGACACCGCATCCCGCATAAAATCATGGATGGAACAACCAACGCGGGAACAACATCAATGACCGCAAGCATCGATGCAGCCTGGCACCGCATCCTGCCTACAAGGCAAGTGGGTCTGACACCACAGTGCAAGTGGCACTGGGAATAGTCGCCTACCGACCCACGTGCATACAACAGTCTGACACCACAGCAGGACGTGGCATCACCACTGTAACCGACAGGTCTGACACACCTGCAAATAGCTGTGCGATGTCAGGCTAGATATTCAACTACCCTCCTTCACTCCTCGGCTATAAATACTCACCCCAAACTAGGTTTGAGGTATCACTTCTCAACTCTCTCAATACTACGACTATCATACTTTGCTTCCCAAGCAAACTACTGATTCTCACGCCGGAGAGTGGTAACAAGGAGCACCCCCCACCCCATCCTCCTTGTTATGAGTCACGGCTTGTTTCCTTGTGCAGGAAACCCACCACCAGACGATCCAGCCAGCGATCCTCAGAAAGAAGGGATTAACCCTCTTGACGAGACCAGTGAGTTAACCCACCCGGTTAACCATTGTTTCATCATTGGCGCCCACCGCTACTCTTAGCACTTTTTTCCAACCATCCCTCTCTCCAAAAACCATGTCTGATCGTCAAAACAACACTACCGGGGATAACCTAAACCCCGTAAACACAGGGCCTACGGCGACGGCCCCCCCGGCCCCAAACATTGAACATATTGGCACATCAACGCAAGGGGGTGCATCCCTTACGTTCGGCCACGATCTATCACAGTACGCTTCTGTGATACCTCCAGGCATGAACCTTCATACCTGGTACGACCAGCAACAAGCTTTGCTTGCCGCAGCATACAACAGAGCCTGCGCGGATGCGCAAGTATCTGCGGGGCCTACCCCAGCACCACATACCCCTGCGGGTCGTACTCTACAATACGACGGCAGGGCCCCAACACATCTGGTCTCCAGAAGCAGGCACGAAGACCGTGGTTCCTCATACTGCGATGTCCGCACGCTGGATGCGGACGATTCCACATATGGGTCCCGCCGTAGGGACCCTATACATAGCCGCCTGGCCCCCATGGCGAGGATAGGCGACAGTCTACAGCCCACCGCGGCCTCGGCATTCATAGCCGACTGGGACCTCAGTCCCACCGTGAAGGGCAAGGCCATACCGATCCAGACGACAGTACATACCGCGGCGAGTCTCATGCTACCAGCAGTAGACCCGGAGGACATAACTATGTCCCTCCCTCTCACCCTCGTACCACATACCTCCGCGCTGCAAAGCGCCACCAGAGCCAACCCTACAGGCCGAAATCTGCGGCCGAAAACTCCAAATTCGCCCCAGAAATCGCCCACGCCGATGTCACCACCACAAAATTCCCATTAAACATTGGGAAATACAACGGTTCGACCGACCCAGATGATTACATGAACATCTTCGTCGGCGCCGGATGCAACGGTAGGTGGGACGAACCCACTTGGTGTCATTTCTTCCCCCAGACCTTAACAGGTCTGGCAAGGGCCTGGTTCGATTCCCTGCCAGTGAACTCACTAACATCATTCGAGGACTTGCAAGCAAAGTTCCTCGCACACTTTAGCCAGCAGCGACGTTATGAACGTGATTCTATGGACGTCATGAATATATGGCACAAAGACAATGAATCGCTTGAGGCATTCGTTGTCCGTTACAATAAAGAGTGCCTAGAGATAGACGACGTTGCCGACCAGATGGCACGTAACCATTTCATCGTCGCAGTCAAGGACGAACAAATGGTTATGAATATCTCCGGCAAGGACGGCTTGCCTAAGAAATGGGAAGACGTCATGGATGCGGTCAAGACATACGCCCAGACTCAGCGGTCTCTCAGACCGCACGTATCAAAGGCGCAGCTACAAACGGAAGGCCAGTCCTCCCACCAAGAACACAAGCGCAACAACAAACGCAACCGGGACACATGGAATCGCGGCAGCGATCACAGACCATATGTCCCACGCAACAACCAGCCTGACGCAAGGGCTACAATCAACGCCCAGCGAGAAAACCGGGCGTCGAAGAAAGAATCTCGGGACCGCAACTGGACCGAGATCAACCAGTCACCAAGTGACGTCCTCCTTACGGACGCGCAATTCCTGAGACCGGCCCAACCAATGAAGTCCAAAAAGAACCAAGATCTCGCACTCTACTGCGAGTATCACAAGGACAATGGCCACACAACAAACAACTGCATCAGTCTCCGACTGGAGATCGAGCGAGCCCTAAAAGAGGGGAAACTGCAACACCTGTTGACAGGCGCACAAAAAGCTACAAAGCGCATCACTCCCCACAATGAGGGCACCTCCACGGGTAAAAGGACCATGTACGTGGCCTCAACCCACATAATCAATTGAGGGCGAGGAAGACCGCGCAAGGCGGCGAGAAGACCTGACAATGACTGGAAAGACGAGCAAGTCGTCTTTCCAAAAGTCCAAGGCGGTCCGCGCGATAGGCGCGTCGTGGTCATAAGAGGCCACCTGGCTCACTACTGCACCGAGCGATTATTCATCGACCCGGGCAGTACATCTGATATTATATACGTGCAGTGCTTCAACCAATTTGACCAGGAAGACAAAGATCGGTTGCAGCCAGCAGACTACCCGCTGGCGGGGTTTGCAGGGGAAACCGTATTCCCCCTGGGCCAGATTACTTTTCCTGTGCGCCTCACCAACGGGAGGCACACAAGAACGGAGGAGGTAAACTTCATGGTTTTACCGCACATCTCCAAGTACGACGTACTTCTCGGGAGAGAGTCACAGGGCGATTTCAACATGATCACATCCGTCCCTCACTCTGCTATCGGATTTCCAACCGAGACGGGGGTCGCGATAATATACGCCCGAAGAGAAGTTTTGTCTACGGACGAGCTGCGTCCGGCCAAGGTAGCAAGGCCTACCCCCAACACTCAACCAGAAAAATGGTTTCTAAACGCAAGACACCCAGAGCAAACAGTTACGTTGGGCCACGCCTTGTCTCCTACAATCAAAGCACAACTGAAGCAACTTCTCTTCAGGAACCAGGATATTTTTGCGTGGACACCCGTAGACATGACAGGGGTACCACGCGAAATCGCGCAGCATTTCTTGAATACCATGCCAGGTATCAAACCAGTGATCCAAGGCCAACGCCACCTTGGATCAGCAAAAAACGCGGCGATGGAAGAGCAGGTACAGGAGCTGCTCTCCGCAGGCATCTTGCGGGAAGTCAAATACCAGACTTGGTTATCCAACCCAGTCATGGTAGAAAAACCAAGCGGGGGCTGGCGCATGTGTGTCGATTACAAAGACCTCAACAAGGCCTACCCCAAGGATTGTTACGCACTTCCAGAGATCGACGAAAAGGTCGATAACCTCGCACCATTTCGATGAAAGTGCTTCCTCGATTGTTACAAAGGCTACCACCAAGTACAGATGGCAATCGACGATGAAGATAAAACGGCATTTCGCACTCCTACAGGGAACTACTGTTATACAAAAATGTCGTTCGGGTTGCATAACGCGGGCGCAACCTATCAAAAATTGATGAACGACACCTTCCGCGGTCAAATTTGCAAAAGTGTCGAAATCTATATGGACGACCTGGTCGTCATGAGCATGGAGGAAGACACCATGCTCAACGATATTGAAAGAACATTCCAAACTCTGCGAAGCGTCAACATGAAGCTCAATCCAGGGAAATGCTCGTTTGGAATGGAAGAAGGCAAATTCCTTGGATTCATCGTGACCAAAGATGGATTCAAGGTGAACCCGGAAAAAGTACAGGCGATCGAACGCATGCCATCGCCTTCTACGATGAAAGAAATGCAACGACTAGCCGGCAGGCTAGCCGCACTAAACAGGTTCTTAGCCAACCATGCAGCTAAGTCTTATCCTTTCATCAAGACTCTGCGGAGCTGTTTAAAAAAGGAACAATTTCAATGGACCGCAGAGGCTGAAAAAGCCTTCCGGGAGATGAAAGAGTGTTTGATTCAACTCCCAACTCTGACTGCACCTCGCAAGGAGGAACCACTTATCTTGTACCTATCTGTCGCGGACAACGCAGTAGGCGCGGTACTCATAGTGGAGCAGGAAGGGGTCCAAACACCCATCTACTACATCAGCAAAATGCTCAATGACCCAGAGACGAGGTACTCCATTATGGAGAAATTGGTGTTAGCACTGGTACACGCGTCAAGACGATTACGACGTTACTTTGCAAACCACGTCATCACCGTGTTAACCAACTACAGGATCGGCCCGATCCTATCCAAACCCGACATCTCTGGGAGGTTAGCAAAATGGGCAATCGAGCTGGGCGCGCTTTCGCTAAACTACAAGCCGCGTCCCGCAATCAAAGGGCAGGTCTTGGCTGATTTCGTTGCCGAAGTACCAACAAACCGCATCCAAGAATGCGAAGAGGAACAAAACCCTACATCACCACCATCCCCCGCAGAAACATGGGCACTATATACAGATGGTGCGTCCAACGAAGATGGTGCAGGTGCAGGTCTGCGACTCGTCAGCCCCGACGGCCAAGAACTTACCTATGCAATCCGCCTCAATTTCCAAAGCACGAATAACGAGGCAGAGTATGAGGCCCTACTGGCAGGGCTGCGTCTGGCAATCAAACTCGACGTCCAACCTTTGGAAGCACACGTCGACTCACTATTGGTTGCAGGGCAGATACGCGGCGATTATGCCGCAAGAGGGGATATTATGATCCTCTACCTCGAACAAGCCTTGCAACTAAAATCAAAGTTAACCTCCTTCAATATTCACCATATCAACAGGAGTGATAATAAACCCGCGGATGCACTATCAAAACTCGCATCCACCAGCTTCCAACACCTGGCAAAAGAGGTACGAATCGAAATTCTGCAAAATCCTTCCGTACCACTGCGCCAAGTGAATGTCATCCAGTACGGCACAACATCCTGGATGACACTGATCATTGCATACTTGCAATCAGGTGTTACTCATGAAAGCAAGGCAGAGGCACGCAAGCTACAATACAAAGCGTGCCATTACCAAATGGGAGACGGTATCTTATACCGTAAATCATACCTGGGACCACTCCTATGATGCGTCGACCCTCAAGATGCCACGTACCTTATCAGAGAAATACACGAAGGAATACGTGGCATACAAGCGGGACCACGCATGGTGGTGGCCAAAGTCATGAATGCCGGGTACTACTGGCCCGGCATGCACCTAGATGCAGTTAAAGTCTTGCGCAAGTGTTTCAATTGTCAGCGGCATGCTCCCAAGACCTTGCGCCCCAAGAATAACCTGATCCCTGTCACCACTGCATGGCCATTTCAAAAATGGGCAATCGATGTGGTAGGACCATTTCCAGACGCACCAGGTGCGGTGATATTTATTATAGTGGCTGTTGACTACTTTACAAAATGGGTAGAGCAAAACCGCTTGCCTCAACCACCGCTATGATAACAAGGAAATTCGTCTGGGAACACATCATCTGCCGTTTCGGTCTACCAATGTGCATTTTCACCGACAACGGTACCAACTTCGCTGTCGATGACTTCCAAAAATGGCTAAAAGAGCTAAATATCGAACACATATTCTCCTCGGTGGCACATCCACAAGGAAATGGCCAGGTCGAGAGTATCAATAAAAGCTTAGTCGAAGGCATCAAAGCACGGCTGGGAACAGCCAGACGTGGCTGGGTTGATGAACTCCCAAGTATCTTATGGGCCCACAGGACAAGCCCAAAGACAAGTAACGGTGAAACACCCTTCAGCCTGGTCTATGGCACTGAAGCGGTGATACCCGCAGAAGTAGGTCTCCCCTCACCTAGAATGTTGGCTATCAACAAGATAGACAACAATGAGGAACGCAGGGTTGACTTGGACCTCCTAGAAGAAAGGCGTGAGAACGCTGCCATCAACGAGGCCAAGTACAAAACCAAACTCGAAAAGTACTACAATGTACGCGTCCGCATTTGTACCTTCAACCCGGGAGACTACGTCCTTCGTGACAACGAAGCATCCAACGCGGAACGCCCAGGGAAACTTGCCCCCAAGTGGGAAGGAACTTACCTCATCCAAGAGGTCCTGGGCAAAGGCGCGTATAAATTACAAACATTAGAAGGTGAAACCATCGCACGCACATGGAATGCACAGCAGCTTCGACGCTGTTATATGTAAACCATGTTTTCTACATGTAACCTATCGGGCCGCAGGCCATTTGCAAATAAATAAATAGACGATTCAATGCAATATTGTTTATTTATTTCTATTACAAATGTGTGTTCCACTCTGCGGTATCCGCAAAAACAGATTGGCAAAATCTTCATTCGCGATACCCACATAGAGTGGTAACCACACGCAACTATTATAATAGGCCAGCAATGGCAACGCTGTCTATCCGGCTGGATAGAGTTTTCATACTTGCATATCATCTAGATATGCAAAAGGCAAATTACAGACTTGGTGTTAATTCACATTAACATTAACTCACACAAATTCACAAATGCAAGTAATAAAAACACTTGTATAAACTGAAACATTTCAAACTTTATATTCAAAAAATTCCTACACCTACGCGGTGCACAAGGGATTTACATAAGGTTTTTGACATTTACATTGAGGACACAACAAAAAGCACGCGGGCCAGCCTAGTCTTCCTTTGTGCCACTAGAGCCTGCACCATCCTTGCCCTTAACAACAGGCTTTTCCTCATCGTCCTCATCAGCATACAATACCCGCAAGCGGTCTACATAATCTTCTGCTTCCAAACACGCATTAAGGTCCTCAAGGGCAGTAATGGACGTCTCATTATACGCCTCAACCGCAGCAGCAAGAAGTGCTTCAGTATCCACACCGTGAAACCCGGATCGCTCATCAGTATATTGGCCCTGGGCCATAACATTCATATGACCAATGCAGCGATTATAGCCAGCTTTAAAACCAGCATCCCGGGCGCGCTCCTTAATATCATTGACACCTGATACATTCTCAGGTGCATCAAGAATGGCCTTAACAATCTGCAAAACAAGAATACTACGGTTACTAAATGAAAACGTATAAGAGATGGCAAAAGCAACAGGTACTTACATGCCCGATACCATGCATACGCATCCATTCTCGATCAGCTTTGAGCAGCTCAAGGGAAGAAGCAAGGCTATCTCTAGCCTCTTCAGCCTCTCTTGCCCGCGCTTCAACCTCATCAACACGGGCAGAGACCTCCTCAATAGTGGCCCCCCGGGTCCGCACTTCAGCCTATTAACAAAACAAAAACAAGTATACAAAAATAATCAACATACTTGTGAGATGTACAAATTCAAAAGCAAGAAACTTATACCTGGAGGCCCAAGATAGTTTTGGTTAAATTGGTGCGGTCAACATTCGCCCCTTCAAGAGCCTTTGCAGCACGGACCTCCGCCTCCTTGGCCTCTTCAAGAGCCTTGGCGAGGCGAGCTTCCGCTTCCTTGGCCTCGTGGGCAGCCGCAACAGCCGCAGTTTTCTCTTTCGCCAACGCAGAGATCGCTACCTTGGCATTAGTAAGCTCCTGGCGAACATGAAAGAGAATTTCATTCTGTTTGGCCCAAGATTCTTTCCAAGTCTTGTGCTCATCAGATAACGTCTTGCGCTCATTAGAAAGAGTTTCTTTCCAACGCTTGCGTTCATCAGAAAGCAGTTTTGCAAGGGTACGAACCTGTTTAAGCTCAGCAGTCGCAGCCCATTCCTCGGTCTGCTTGTGCTTTTCAAAAACAGCCCTATCCCTTTCAAGCTGCTCCGCACCATCACGAGCAGCCTTCACCAACTCTTCGGCCTCAGCACGCAAGCGCGTACTCTCCTCCTCCTTGTGCCCAAGCACCTTGTACTTTTCCATAATGGCATTTTCCATTATGGAACCCCCCATAAGCATAGAGGAGAGTTGGTTAATCTGGACCTCAGTTGGCAATGAACGGGCCCGATTGACTTCAAATGGGGTGCCCAAACCACCCAGAACCTCCCTACACGCGGAGGGGTCACAAGAAATATCATCCCCTTGCATTACAGTCCATGGGGGGCGGTGATAAGTCATAGCCCGGTCTTCGGTATAGGTGCGGTAATAAAACTCCAATTCAGTCTCCTGCGGCTGAATGGGAGTTTCTGTATAACCCGCACCCCCAGAAGAAGAGCCCGTAACCTTCTCAGCAGCAGGAGATTGTTTCTTTTCACCACCAGTAAACTTTAAGTGAATCTCGCCGGTATCATCCGGGGTGATAACATTGACATGGGAATCTACGGTGTAAAAAATACGCGCCGTAGACTTCTTCCCAATATCTTCCTCCCGCGTAGAGGGCTCAGGCACCGCCTTAACCCCTGTATCCGCAGCTGTGTCACGCGGAGGGGAATCAGGAGCATCAAAAATTGAGAACCCTTCATCTTGCGGTTCTGCAGTCCAAACGAAAAAAAATTCAACTACAAGTACTAAGACAGAAAATACTTGTCAAAGTTATGAATTACTTACCAGAAACAACCGCAGGATCAACAGACTTCAGAACAGCTTTTCGTCTGGTCTGAATCTTCGGCTTCTTTTTCTCACCAGCATCAACAACTTTCCCTGCTTTTCTCTTCTTCTCAACAGCAGGCTTGGAACCCGCAGTGGTTCAACCTGTGGCCGCACCAGCACCTGGAACACCCAAGCCCTCAAGGGTGTCAGATACTACCACGTAATCGGTATATCTGCGGAAATGAGAACGAGAGATACTTGCTGCATGCGGAACCAAAGGCGGAACAACAGAAGCCTCAGTTTTCTTCTTGCCGCGACCCCGAACGGGTTTATCAACTTGCTTCTTCTCTGCATGCTTTTTGGGAACACCCTTTGACTCAAACTTACCAAGGGCCCCAAGAGTACATGCATGTAGAATATTAGCAACATGAAACTTATAAGGCAAGAAAAGAAGGCTTTGAAGGCAAGAAAAGAAGGCTATGAATTATACCTTTGCCCTGCGGCAGGGGTGCCCTCATTGCCTCGCGTGTAGGAACGCGGAAGTTATGGAGAATGGTCAAATTAAAACCTGCACCTTCAGCAGTCTTGACAATATCAACCTTGCCAGTAAAGGTTGGATCAAATATCTTCCACAGCTCAACAACAACTTTTAATTATACACGTTCAAATTAATAACAAACAAGGGAATAATGAAACCGCACAAGAATAAGAACACTTACCACCAGTTTTCTCCCGCACAACGGGCTTTGCATGCTTATCAGCCCTAGTCAATAACATCCGCAGCATCCACAATTCATTGTTCTCCAACGACCTATGCTCAATAGTCCTCAACCTTGGGAACCACTCCGCATTCTCCGCATTAGGAATGGCAAGATCCTCCGCACGAATAGGCTCATTAACATTCCGCAAAGTCATGTTGAGAACAACCGCAGCAGCTTTAACATAGAAGAACTTGCTCTTCCACTTTGTAATACCCTTGGGAGGGGTCATCAACTTGGTACTTCCGTACCGTTCTCTGAAAGAGAAGAACCCAGTGTTCACCGTCAACTGATAAAACCCCCAAAAATTATCAACGGTAACCGGCAAACCAAGAGCACGAAAAGTTGATTCAAAGTGTCTAATACGAATAAACCCAAAAGGACTCATCTGAGAGATATGGACCTTGTAATACTCCAGCAACTCAGCAACAAAAACGGTAAATGGTAAACGAAGGTTACCATCGATGAAAGAATCGGCCCACATGGTCACATGACCAGCTGGAGCACAAGCACCGGTGTCACCATCTTGGGGATAAACAGCCCCAAACTCGGGGGGCATCTGTGTACTGGTCATCAGTTGGTCGAACGACGCTTTCGACCACTTCAAGGGTGGCAGGCCACCACCAGGGGCACTACCACCATCATCTTCGTCTTCACCGCCCACCGGAGAAGAATGAGCAGGGTTTTCACCCTCCACATTGTGTGGATTAGACGGTTCCGCCATCAAGAAATATAAAGAAGAGAAGTATCGAGTTAAACAAAAACTCAGAAAACTCAGAAAATTACCGGAAATAAAAGACAGATTCACCGGAGAAGACAAAGAGAGCACACTCTTTTCACCGGAGAAATTTTTGAAATTTGAACAAAGTGAGGAGAAATCAAACGATTTCCCCTTATATACTCATCGCAATTAATGCGATGCAGTAAACCGACTTACCATGTTCAAAAAGGGCCACTGACGTTTCGCCACGTGTTCAGCGACTTTTCAGCTGACGGTTATCACGCGCGCGTGGCCGCCCACGCGCCTGACAGAAAAGACCTTTACACTACTTGCTACAGTGCACTTATGACCTCGGCCAGTGCAAACGTCCTTTCAGATCATCACATGTCAGAATCCTACCAACTTTCAACAACCCACACGTGCAATCAGCCACGTAGACGACACAAAAGCGACAAACATTATCCAAACTTAAGCGGCATGCGGTTTCTCTGGTTTACCGCACCATAGCCCATACCGCATGTCGTTTTTTACATACCCCTCAAAAAAGGCAAAAATATATATATATAAATTATATAAGGGGGTATAAACAATAAACCGCACATATCCACGAGCACACGCGGAATATGCGGAGATGACACACACGACCCCGCACGAGTGTGTCAGATACTCAGAACCAGCATGGTTCTTTGGGCTGCGATAACCACTTCTCATGATGCGGTAAACCGCACTCCATCTAAGCTTCTTCAAAGCTTCAAAACCCTCATTTCCTGTTCACAACCACGGAGGGAACGCAAACAGCTTCTCCTTAAGGAAAAGGACAAGTATGCTAAGCAACCGCACATCAGCAACCCTGTCTCCTGAACCTTCAAGAGCTGCATCCAGGCTACAAGACTTCTAGAAGCGAGTTCTTTGCTGCAAACCGCAACTATGCGAACGGTAGCTACGGAAGAGCCACAACTAAACCACCACGCGGTGGAGCAAAGCTACTTCAAAGAGAACTGCTTTTCAACTAAGCATGAAGGAAAGTGGCTACAAAACGAATGCGGAAGAGTTTCAACCAACTTCCCAAGTATCTACGGTGATCTCCTTCGGCATCACTACTTAAAGGAAAACTACTTTCCACCAAAGCGTGAAGGAAAGTAGCTCCAGAACGGTGGTAACAAGTCTGCTTATGACTAGTTACTCACCTATGGAGCGCATAGAATAAACAATGGTGGGCACAACCCTGCCTATGACCATGTTTATCTGCCCATAGTCCAGATTCACATTGTTCGACCAAACACGACCAACAATGGCGCAACTACCCCACGTTTCTCAAACAAACATAGCCAACAAGGTTCGGCAACGAGGTAACCGTAAAGGACGTGCGGTTACTAGAGAGCTAGACCTCAGAGGACGTGCGGTTACTTGACAGATAAACCGCAGAGGACGTGCGGTTACTAGAGAGCTAAACTAGAGAACACGAACACCCCACAAAATAGGGATCATCGTTGGATATCCAGTTGCTGAACATAGAGCTTGAGCAAAATACTTACAACTTTGCACTAGCTAACGCATAGGTTACAACTAGAGTGGCGAAGACGGACATCTTCCGTCATGGTCTCAAAGGTTGGTTCGAACCCTGCTAACACCTTCAGTCACCGTTTTAAAGGTTGGTTCGAAACACCAACAGGTGGCTGATGACATCAAGAAAAAGTAGACTAAGAGTCAAGTCCTTGGCTGAGAATTCCGCATCAGACGGAACTTGCTCACCGGACATCCTTCTCAAAGGAAGGAACAATCCACTCGAAAGGCCTACTACTTACTGAAAGAAGGAGCCATCCGGATGGCCCATATTTAACCTTCTAGACAACATAGTTCAGTATCCCTCCCACATGCAACTTGCATAAGGAAGGAACACTAGACTGGGGGGCCTTGAAGGGGTATGGTCCCAGATCTCGCGTCAGCATGACCGCGAATGACCATTACCCTTATCAAAAACCTCCACCAGCAATAAACTCACCTGTGTCCGCGTGGGCACACGCGAACACAGCGGTCCAATATGTCAAGTGATGAGAAGACTTACCTTAAGGACGGAAACCAATGTTACGCATAGCGATGCGGCCCCGCACCGCATCCTATGAACATTTTCGTCACGACAAGGGATTTGGACAACAGTAACAGTCACGCCGCGGCGATGCGGCATGACACCGCATCCCGCATAAAATCATGGATGGAACAACCAACGCGGGAACAACATCAATGACCGCAAGCATCGATGCGGCCTGGCACGCATCCTGCCTACAAGGCAAGTGGGTCTGACACCACAGTGCAAGTGGCACTGGGAACAGTCGCCTACCGGCCCACGTGCATACAACAGTCTGACACCACAGCGGGACGTGGCATCACCACTGTAACCGACAGGTCTGACACACCTGCAAATAGCTGTGCGATGTCAGGCTAGATATTCAACTACCCTCCTTCACTCCTCGGCTATAAATACTCACCCCAAACCAGGTTTGAGGTATCACTTCTCAACTCTCTCAATACTACGACTATCATACTTTGCTTCCCAAGCAAACTACTGATTCTCACGCCGGAGAGTGGTAACAAGGAGCACCCCCACCCCATCCTCCTTGTTGCGAGTCACGGCTTGTTTCCTTGTGCAGGAAACCCACCACCAGACGATCCAGCCAGCGATCCTCGGAAAGAAGGGATTAACCCTCTTGACGAGACCAGTGAGTTAACCCACCCGGTTAACCATTGTTTCATCATTGGCGCCCACCGCTACTCTTAGCACTTTTTTCCAACCATCATTCTCTCCAAAAACCATGTCTAATCGTCAAAACAACACTACCGGGGATCATGGTTGCAAAAGTCGCTAGGCGCTCCCTAGTCGGATTCGGGAGTACTCGGGAAGTACTCGGCTTAGGCGGAGATTACTCGGGGAGTAATTGGCCTGGGAGAACAGTACTCGTGCCTCGGCAACCTACCTTGTAGCGAGTACTCGGGGAGTACTCGGATCCTATTCGGGACTTTTACAACCATGCCGGGGATAACCTAAACCCCGTAAACACAGGGCCTACGGCGACGGCCCCCCCCAGCCCCAAATCGAGCTAAGGTTTGAGGCTCGAGCTTGACTCGAATCAATTCGAGTTAGCTCGGCTCGATTTAGCTCGATTTAGCTCGATTTAACCAAGAAAAATAAATTTATTTACTAGTATAAAAGTTGTCCAACATGATTTAATTGCAACATAATTAAGCCAAAGGGCTATAATAGCAACTTTCTTTCGTCAGTGGACCAATTATGCAAGTATAGCTTATTAATTTTTTAGTTGACTTCACCTTAACTTTTTATAGAGGAGGTGCTCCCTCACACATTGTACTTCAACGATGTGGGACAAGATGATTTGAGATTGAAGATTGAGCTAAACATTTGTCTTATCAACTTCAACGAACAGAAAATATTATACATTAACAAACATCTGTTACTTATTTGCCTATCGAATTACGAGGATATTATAATCAACAATTTGACAAAACTTTAAAATTTCCATCTTTTGAATATAAAATAAATAAAAGTTATGTTTATGTGACATAATTGTTGTACAACTATCGCCACTAGATCCCATGACAATAGGTTTGTTTTTAATAGGCCTGGTCTATTCGCACACGGCCTTTGTCTTTTTGCACACTCAAAGCGCCCCGCTATGGCCAAAGCGGGGCGCTTTGAGTGTGCAAAAAGACAAAAAGCGTGGGCTGGACTTTGTGTTGTTTTTTTTTAAATAGGTGGGATGTGGGTTAGTTTGGTAGTGTTTTTTGGAGGAAAAAATTGTATTTGAGTTTTATAATACGTTGTTTTATAATTACGTTTTTTTTACGTCATTATTTTTATAGAACGTATATAATATAAGTGCGTCTTTATAAACTGTTAACCTAGTTTATTTTGTTAAATTAAACGAACACGTTAAATAAATTGTACAGAAAGCCATAAGAATTAAACGTAAACAATCCAAAACCAACGTGATGTAAATAGAAGATTAACTGCAATATATATATATATATATATATATATATCAGTTTGTACATACAAAACAAAAAGGTACAACTGACTACATAATACATAACAAAACACTATACAAACAAACTAAGGTACTAATCCTCGTGCGGTGGGGACGGTGGGAGGGGAAGTGGAGGCAACCCAGCGAGCTCTCGTAGAGAAACGAGCGTCTCGATGATCCAGTCCTGGCGTGCGGCCTGGCGTCTGAGGCGCCGGTCGAAGTCCCGAGCCACCTCACGCGCTACCGGAGGCAGGTCAGCGTAAACATGCTGCGGGTACTGTGGCGGCTCAGGAGCTGGCTGAACTGGTGGTACCGGGATCTCCTCGATATGCTCCTCCTGAGCCAGATCCTCTAATACAGGCTGAGCCTGAGCCTGAGCCTGAGGCTGAGCCTCAGCTTCAGCCTGAGGCTGGCCCGGGAACTCATCGAGTCCCAGAGCCTGTAGCTGAGCCTGCCGAGCGGCCGCCTGAACATCAGGAGGGGCTAACACTCCAGGCCTCACCTCAATAACAACCGGGATGACCTCCGGCATCACCTCCGGATGCCAAATCAGCCCGTCACGTCCCCGAAACCTCAGACCAACATCAAAGGTACGGGTAATCTGCATGGCAGATACTGACGCGCGGCCCAACCTGGTAGACGGGACCGGATCGGACAGCTCCGGATCATGCTCGGGCACGAGCCCTAGCGAGCGTGCAATGGCGGTGATGTATGAGCCAGTGTGCACGAACCCGCGGAGCTGCCGGTGGTATGCTGTAGCAAAGTAATCTGCCAGGCAGGCTGCTAGATCGCAGGGCTGTCGTCGCAGTAGGCAGTATAGAAAGAAAAGGTCACTGAGGTTGACCTTCTCCCTGCTGGCACCCCGCGGCACGATAGTTGCCGCGATAACATGCTGCAGGTATCGGAACAAGGGGTCTCTAATGGTGGTGGCCTTTTGCCAGGATTTCCCAAAGGGAACCCTGGAAATGGCCCTCCAGAAACTGATAAGCGTCTGCCTGTCCATCATCCTAACCGCTTGCGTATATAAATCAGTATCAAGCTCGGCCTCTGTGTACAAACCTGTATAAACAAATAATATTAAATAAACAAATAATATTAAATAAACAAATAATATTAAATAAACAAATAACATTAAATAAACAAATAATAATAATAAACAAATAATATTAAATAAACAAATAATAATAATAAACAAATAATATTAAATAAACAAATAACATTAAATAAACAAATGATATTAAATATAAAATAATAAATAATATTATTTAAACAAACCTGTATGGACAACAAACTGCCGCACACTCATCTGAAACTCCTGACCGGCGAGACGGAATGTAACCTCGTGGACTGGAAAATCCGGGTCCTCCACATAATCCGCCGGATGCGGCGCGTATGTAAACGTGGAAAGAAACTCCCACGTAAGCTCAGGGTACGAGTCCTCCATCGCTAACTCAAATAGGCGCGACCAAGGAGTATCTAGTCCAACTATCTCACGCGCCCGGCGGCCTCTCCCACGGTATCCAGCAGGCCCCAGTCTATCCCTACATGCTCCCCAATGGGGATGGCGCGCAACCTCGCGCATCTCCCCCTCGCCCGTGACCCCGGCGGAAACTGCAGGTACGGACATGCCGGCTCAATCTCGTCATCTCCCACCTCTCCCTCAGCCTCCATATGCTCAATCTCGGCATCGGAGGAATCCATCCCTGCACGTTGAAATAAACAAATAATATTAAATATAAATAATAAACAAATAATATTAAATATAAAAGAATAAACAAATAATATTAAATATAAAAGAATAAACAAATAATATTAAATATAAATAATAAACAAAAAATATTAAATATAAATAATAAACAAATAATATTAAATATAAATAATAAACAAATAATATTAAATATAAAATAATAAACAAATAATATTAAATATAAAATAATAAACTAATAATATTATTTAAACAATTTAAATAATAAACAAATAATATTATTTAAACAATTTTAATAATAAACAAATAATATTAAATATAAAATAATAAACAAATAATATTAAATATAAAAGAATAAACAAATAATATTAAATATAAAAGAATAAACAAATAATATTAAATATAAATAATAAACAAAAAATATTAAATATAAAATAATAAACAAATAATATTATTTAAACAATTTAAATAATAAACAAATAATATTATTTAAACAATTTTAATAATAAAAAAATAATATTAAATATAAAATAATAAACAAATAATATTAAATATAAAATAATAAACAAATAATATTATTTAAACAATTTAAATAATAAACAAATAAAATTTAAATAATAAACAAATAATATTAAATATAATTTAAATAATAAACAAACAATATTAAACAAATAATATTAAACAAATAATATTAAACAAATATTATTAAACAAATATTATTAAACAAATAATAAAAAATAAATAAACTTGAACCAAAGCGCCGCGCTTTGGCCTTGGCGCGGCGTTTTGGTTCTTCATTTTGAAGAACTGATCCAGCAATCGATCAAATCCGGCCCAATCAAAACAATATCAAACATGTACATTTAACCAAAACGATTAAGGGTGTTCGATCTTACCTTTTAGCGGTTGAAAGATTGAAAACGAAGATATCCGGAGATCAGTGTGTGTAATCGCACCTTTTGTGTGTGTTTTGTGTTTTGTGTTGAAATGGGGGAGAAGCTGCCTCGCTTCAGGTATAACGAGGGACCAAAGCGCCCCGCTATGGCCAAAGCGGGGCGCTTCTGTTCTTATTTAAGGGCAAAGCGCTTCGCTTTGGACATAGCGGGGCGCTTTGGGCCTTTTTTAAATTTTTTAAAATTGTTTTTAATTCACAAACGCGTCGATAATAGTCTAAATTTTACGTTTTTTCCATTATACATCATTTTTTATTATATATGGACTATACTGCAAGTTCCGGATCAAATCGGTTACGTGTGATGTCTTATTCCGTTATATCGTATCATTTTGGTTTGAAAGCACAAGTACTCCTGTGAGAGGTGTTATGTGTATCAGCCGCCTACCGCACATGAACATGACGTATTTTTTCATTAATTGTAGTATTATGATGTATATGGTCATTTTGGGTCGTACAAGTGCGTATTGAATCTGATTGGGTCGTGTCGGTGACATTCGGTTTTTAACGTGATGTAACGCATATATTGAACAAACACAAACGTGATTATTATTAAACACATTTAACCTACATCGTGAACATATGGGGTTACATTAAGGTCAGGGGCACGATACGTAAGCATTTCGTACGCGTTGATCTGATCCCTGTATAATGTGTGCCAGGCTGCTGCGCGCTCTGTTCTGTTCGCTGTCCAGAGTGGGTTTGGGGGAGGCATTGGATAACAACCTCCAAGCTCTACATGTATGAAATGCCCATGGTCGACGAACACAACCGCAACCACCAGGTGAGGTTGCTCAGCTTCGTTTGGCCCGCCCAGCAGAGGGAAAATTGTATTGCTCCCACGCATGTCGAAGGTGTGAACAATCACACCGTATCGTTGGGCAATAAGAAACCCCGTGTCAGGCATCGTCATGTAATTTTCGATATCTGCTCGTCCCACCCCCTTGAAATTGACCCGTCTAAGCAGCGCATCATAATGTCCTATGTTTTCCGGATCGAAAAACTGCCTCCAAAGCGATTCGTTCGTACGTAACTCCTTTATAAGTTGTTTCCGGATCATCAAATATGAATTTTGTTTCACTCCTAACCCAACAGCCACCGATCGAAACCCACAATGACCATCTGGTTTCACGTCCTTTATTCTAACGATGTATGGATGGATCACTTCGGGAATCTGAGATGCGTAGTTGCGGATCGCTATATCCGTCTTAGGACCGAGCTTGATCATCGGGAAATCAGGGTGCAGGTTGATCGGTTTGGTATTCTTTTGTCTTCTAGAATCTTCGGGTGATATGTACGAGCTGTGACGGGGAAGATCATCTGAGGCCTCGACCCAAGTTTCTTCCGACGGAATGTACGAGCTTTTTCTAGCGGCTTCAACCTTTCTTTCTTCCTGCGTTTTCAATGTTGGGCGACCACGAGTTTTCTTCAGAACAGCATGAGGTTTTTTGTTATTGTTCCCTGGATTGAGGATTTGCTGAAACTTTTCAAAGAAGCTCCTTTTCACTTGAGGGGGTGTTGGATCGATCTTTTGTTTCAATTTTTCAAATTCCGCGTCTACATCGATATCCTCTATGTTTTTCTTTGCAGGCTTGAAGTTAAGCTTCTTCCAGAACACGTCTATGTGTGTGATCCGGAGTTGCTGACCTGTGGATGAAAACAAATTAGGTGGCAAAATCATAACGAGAAAGGTCAAAGATATTAATTACCTTTATTTTCCAACTTTTCCAAACGACAGGCACATGGCAAACCACAGCTGGTAAAAAGTTGGCAGCCACAGCTTGCACCGTAGGCTCTCAACCCGTCTTCCTTACGTTTTAGTTCCCTACTCAAAAGCTCAATCGCATATATTGAAACCTTTCTGAGAATATATGCAAGCATGGGCTGCTTCTTGTGGTGCGTCATCACTTTTCGGAGGCTTGTTTCAAAGCTACTACTAATCTCGGTGTATTGTCTATCAACAACATGATCAACATACAGTACAAGTTTATCAAGTGTGTTGCGATGACTTGGAAAGTGACTTTTTAGTGTTGCATGCATGCCCTCAACCCTGTTGGTCGTAGTTTGGTGAAAGTTGATAGTTTTGTTAATCCAGCATGATACAAACTTTTCACGGTACGGATCCAACCAGGATTTCTTCAAATAATCAAAAACCTCTAAAATTAAAAAAAACGTAAATAGTCAGTTTTTGTTATTATATAAAATTTGAACATAATTATGTAAGAAATACCTACGTTCACGGTCATCTTCTTTCAGCTGTGCTTCAAGGTTTTCCAAGTTATACCTGTATATTTCCTCGGTCGTAGACTCGCACAATAACCAAAATCTACGTACGAATTCTTTCCATTCCTTGTCAGAGAATTTCTTCTTGCTGTTCTTATTAATATTTTGTTGAATATGGAACCGACAAAGATACTTATGCGCTTTTGGAAAAACTTGTTCACACGCGTTCATTAGCGCAAAATCCCTGTCTGTTAAAATCACGCGCGGTTCCATACATCCTACCAGCATAAACTTGATCCTCTGCAACACCCATAGGTAGTTCTCTGACTTCTCAGCGGAAATTACCGCACAAGCAGCCGTAAACGATTTGTTTGTCGACGTCATGCCTACGACCTGAACAAATGGCAGGTTGTACATGTTCGTTTTGTAGGTGGCGTCAATCATTAGCACATGCGGGAAGGCACACCACATATTGAATGATCTTTCATGAACAAAGAAGACATCTTCAACTTCGTTTGATATCTCATTCGTGCGCATGTAATAAGTGTAATTTTTTTCGAGAAGAATGCTTTTAAGTTTTTGCATCGGAGACTTATCGACATTTTTTTCGGCGTTGATCTTCTGAACAGCGTTGTGTATATCTTTCGGAATAAGCTTTCTAGCCGGATTGTTTTTTGTCAGCGTTCGCCAGATACTTTGGTTGGGAATGTCTTGCTCTGCCAGCTCCTTAACCAGTTTTGTATCCTCCGAAGAAAGCCTTCTCGCATACGCGTGACCCTCTAAGTTTTCAATAGGAGTGTGGTTATGCTTCGCCTTCGTCACCTCGATCCTCCAAACACTTCCGGATGATTCCGAAAACCCGATCATCTCGAACGGGCAGCCTATTTTCTTGCTACCCGTTTTCCTCTGTGTAGCTATACTCTTATGCTCCCCACCAAAAGTACATTGAAACCAAATCTTGTAATTCTCTCCTCTTTTATTCGACCTCTTAGTCACAATGAGGTAACCGCTGTCTTTTGCCGTGTCTTGTACCCAACGCACCAACTCTTTACGTGACGAAAAGGTCTGCGTTGTATCAAACGAAAACGTAACCGGGTAACAGCCTTCCTCGTCAACAGACACATCCCCCGGCTCACCATCGTCACCGAGGTCCGAATATACTTGATGTTCAAAGTTGTGCTCGCCACCGTAACCGAAATTCGAATAACCTTGTAAGCTCTGTTGACAACCGTAACTGTCGTTTGGACCACACTCCTGCTGTACAAAGCTGTACTCGCCACCGTAACCGAAATTCGAATAACCTTGTTGTGCGTAAGGGTCCTCCACAGGGGTATTCAAATCCAGCGTCACCGTGTTATCACGATAACGAATGCCAGATACAACCTCTGCCTCCCTCAAGTTGGACGAGACCGGTTTCTCATACGAGTCAGAAATAGCGGTCCCCTCGTAAGAATCAGGAACAACTGTCTCGTCAGAATATTGACCGAAAATATAGTTGTTTAACCACGACATCGTTTTTTGTAAACAACAAACAACAAAACACTCGAATACCCACGTATGTTTGTAAACAACGTACTGAGTGCGACCTTGTCTCGAACGATGCTTTTCTGAAGAAGAAGAAAGTATGCTTGGCCAACCTCAATCAGTAGCTTGCTTTTAAAAGTTAAAATTTGGGTCGAAGCGCCGCGCTATGGCCAAAGCGCGGCGCTTAGGGTTAACGACAAAACATCATAATCAGCTTTATGTCTGTCAAACAGTAGGGAATGTCTCAAACGTCAATCGAAGCACCTTTTGTCGAGCATAGCGCCGCGCTTTGGCCATAGCGCGACGCTTTGGGATGTGAAAATAATTTTCTCCGTGTGTGATTAGCATGACCCTTTTAATATCCATTATACATATAGAACACAACAAAGGCATACACATAGTATTAGAATCAAAGTGTATGCATCTGAATCATACAATAACTCTCAAAATTGCTAATTGTAACAACCAACTAATACTATGATTGGAATATGTAAGCTAACAAATTCACAATTTTATGTCTCCAATAAAGTTAGTATATATAAAATAAATAATTCGAGCCGGCTCACGAGCTCACGAGCCGAGCCAGGCCTAGCTCGGGCTCGGCTCGTTTACAAACCGAGCCGTTTACATCCGAGTTTTTTTCGAGCCGAGCTTTTTTCGAGCGAGTCACGAGCCGCGAGTTTTTTGAACACCCCTATTTCTTACTTCTAAGAAGTTAATAAAGGAAGGCCCTAAACGAATCCCAAACACCCACATAATTAGAGACCCGACCCGAACGGTCCTAGGGTTATTATTTTGGCGCCAAAACCAAAGAACACGCACTCGCACCATTTCGAATTATCGATCGGAAATGTCTACAGTCTTCATCGCCGTTCAATGCTTCCAATGCTCCACCATGCAGGCAATCATCAATCACTCTCATTACACACAAGCAACCGATTTCGATTTCAATCTCTAAAACCTAAATCCTATTAATCTGATCTTTCAACAGGTAAAACAGAGGAAGAAAAGCAGCAACAAATGGACCTGCGTCGTCTGCAACGCCAAACAATCCGTTCGGAAGGTGTTTTCGCAAGCATTCATGGCGAAAGACGTTCGCAAATTCGTGCAGACCTTCAACATGTCGCGTCAGTTCGTTGAACAGCAGCAGGAGCTGCGAGAACAACAAACCCTAGGTCACGACCACAGTGAAGTTCAAGTTCATCAACCGAGTAACAAACGCACTGACTGGAGCGAGTATGTTGACGTTGAGGTTAATGAGTTTGGATCCGGTGATGATGAAGGTTAGTTGTTGGTTGATGTTTTCTAGTTATGAGTTATGACCTAATTTGTTATTAGAAGATGGATATGGTTAGGTTTTGGAATTAGTTATAGCTTTTGTGGTAATGTTTGATGTAGAATGGATATTGATTGTGTTTAGAAACATGAAGCCACACATTTGCTGCTAGAATGCACAATTGGAGAGTGTATTTTTTTATACGAGTAGAGTGTGTGTTATGCGTTGTGAGCGTGGAGAGGGGAGCGCGCCATGTCAGCTCACGCTTTAGCGTTGCGTGAACGCTGAGTCCGTGAGTGAGCTCACTAGTGTGAGAGCTCCTTTTTGACCATTGTGAAACAGCTAGAACTAAAAAAATAATTTTAACTCAACGCTAACTAGGTATAACACATGGTGAGTGACTTTCCTGTTGATGTGGCGCCTATGTGGCATATAATGTATATATGTGTGGGCGCTCGGGGGGCAAAAGTGAAAGTGCACTAACGTTAACGTATTTATACATTAAACAAAGCCGGGGGTCTCACTGGAAGCGGCCTCTCTATTCCTACGGGGTAGAGGTAAGGTTGTCTACATCTTACCCTCCTCAGACCCTACCTTAGCTTTGCTATTGGTGGGATTTACTGAGTATGATGATGATGTGGTGCCTAGGTGGCAGTGCCCCCCTCACCACTCACTAGGTATAACACATGGCGAGTGAGTGACTTTCCTGCTGATGTGGCGTCTACGTGGCAATGCTCCCCCTCACCACTCGCCAGGTATAACACATGCCCTCAGGCTGTGTGTTGTGGTAGAAGAGGAGTGCGTGGGGGCAGTGGCGTGGAGGAGCTCGCGGGTGTGGGGCGGTGGAGGTTTTTTTTGGTGCGCTTTTTTAAGCATTTCACATTCACCACAAAACATAGTTTTAGGGCTATAGTTAGTGATAGTTATCTTTCAGTTACATTGTTAGTTTTTGTTATGTTAGTTGTGTTCAGGTTCCTACTTACCTATATATAGGAGGCCTAGTATTATACCTGTGATGTGATGAGATTATTGAACATATTACACAAACTTATCTCAATGCTGTTATTTACAACTGATACAGGGGAGCTGTGTGAGCCAAATTTTGTGACAGAGTTGCCAAAACCACTGTTTAAGAAGCCAAAATTGAGGAATAACTACTCTGCTGATTGTGAAAATGGGGACAAACTTCAAAGGCCAGTTTTTCAAAAGAGAAACTCGAAGAAGAACTTCAATAATCCAGGTTAGATGATTTTGTTTTCCTCCCGGTCTAAATGCTTATCCAAACGCGTATCCTGTTTTTTAAAAGTAGTTCAAATTGGTTATTCTTATCTTGGCTTCTTTCGAATAAACATCCAACTGCAGGCAAGGAGCCCGGAACAATTGGGAAAGGAAGGTTTGGTGACAATCAACATAACGATGATACTGTTGACCATTGTTCTGTGTACGGAAGATCAAGTTCAATGAGGACGGATATAATGAAGCGAAGTTCAACGTGGGGTTCCTGTGATGATGATGGTGATCGTGGTTTCACAGATACTGGATCAAGTTCTGTGATGGCAAAACTGAAGAGACCAGTTTCAAAATGGAATAATTTCATTGATGATGATGATGAAAGCAGATGTGAAGACATCGTTAGTGATGCTGCATTTGAGACAAAGGTAAGCGATGAGATTGTTGAAGATGATGTTCATCCTGATTTCATGTGAATTATAGCATGTTTTGAGTAAATAAAACTTTAATTGGGAACTGTAATCGAGTCATAGTTTGTTTGACCATGAAAGTCAACCTGTCAAAAGAGGTTAGAAGTTATAATCCATCCAGGATTGCAGCTCCATCAAGCATAGTTAAACAAGATTTTGTTTTGTTCTGGCATGAAAGGTTGTCTGCAAAGCTCCTCTCTTGATTGTGTTTAAGAATGAGTATATATTTTGATATATGAACCATTTTTTACTCAAATTATTTATTATGTTTTTCATAACTTGTTTTATCTAACTTAAATCACTTACTAGTGCTGTATGTAACTTTTCTTAAGAAATATATTATACTTCAAATCATAAAATCACGGTGAAGTTCAAGAAAACTTTTTTTGGGCTCACTAGTTCAATTTGAACTCAAGGGTAGCACCGCTTGAACCATCAAATGCTCGGTGTAGATACCTATAGAGTAAGAATTTGGTTCCTAGTCATTGTATGGAAAATGAAACTTTTCAATGACAAAACTATGAGTTAATTACTGTTTTCGTCCCTGTGGTTTGTCAAAAATCACTATTTCAATCCATTAGTTTAAAAATTACGATTTCAGTCCCTATGGTTTCACTTTCGTGACTATTTCAGTCCACCTCGTAACCATTTCAGTCCCTGTGCTTACAAAATAAATGGATTGAAATGGTTATGAAAGTGAAACCACAGGGACTGAAATGGTTACGAAAGTGAAACCACAGGGACTGAAATCGCAATTTTTAAACTAATGGACTGAAATAGTGATTTTTGACAAACCACTGGGACGAAAACAGTAATTAACTCCAAAACTATTAATAGCAACTAGTTGTCGACACCAACTGCCATAAGCGAATCATCTGAAGGAACCCCTTCAACTATAATTGTGTTGTTGACACTAACTACCATCACTAGATTGCTTCCCACTTCGGATAATTTGGCAAGAAGAAACGTACACGTTGACTCGATGTGGTGCAGTTTGTGTGGTAGTGATGGATCAGCTGAGCATATTTGTACCACGTGAATTCGCACAAACCATCTGGGACTTTGTTGTTAAGTGGTGTAAATGCCCAAGGTTTATCCTTTTCAGTATCAAGGATTTATTTGAGGTGCACAAACAAGCAACGGGGTCCCGAACCTGGAAAAAGGTTATGTATCCGTTGGTGCAAATTTCCGTTTGGTGCCTGTGGAAGTGCAGGAATGACGCCATATTCAACCAGAAAACAGCTAATGTGGTGGGCTTTAAAGAACAGATAAAGCATCTTGGGTTCATTTGGATCATGAAACGGGAAAAGGCTAGTGCGGTAACGTGGTGTCGATTCGATTTATCTTGTATGAATGTTTAAGTTGTTTTTTTCTTCTGATGTAATGTGGTGAAAACTAACAAGTTGTTAGTTCTAGTCTAATAAAACTTTGTTGGCAGTTCAAAAAAAGTAAAAAAAATAAGGGGGAAAACAAGAATCAGGTAAATGAGAATTAAACACCCCACATGAGGTATTCTTCTGAATACAAGGGGAATGAGTCATGGTTGTTTTAAATTTAATCTTGCAATTTGAATTCCCTATAAGATATTAGTTATTTTAGTTCGAGTGAAGAAAAAAACAGAAAATTAAACTGATAATCTTTTATGGAGATATCCATTTTACTGGAAAGATAAACAAGGCATTCTGATTGATACTACTAGGAGGGGGAAAACAAATTTCCAAAGAATAAAAAAAATTGAAAAATTGGCTCTGTATCCAACGAATGAAACTTTCCAAGAAAAAAATATTTTGTTTTGGTTCAACCCGTAGTCCTTGCGGGCACGTGTGTCGTATAACGGTGCTTAGTAACCAAACGCTGAATAAAACTGGGAAAAATCATGAAACAAAAACGTGAACTATACCGGCACGTGATGTAAAACGTAGACAAAGGCAAAAGCAAACCTATGCCACGAGCTAATGTAAAACGTAGACAAACTCGAATTTATACCGAGAAAGCCTTATCCAAAAGAAAAAAAAAGAGGCAAGCACGTCGAAAAATGAAACATACAAACTTAAGGGACTGAAAATGTAAACCACCTTTAGTACAAGAGAACAATAACAGACAAAAGAAATCACTACAACACAAAAACAAAAAACATAACATTGTTTCTAAGAAACTTCGTGTATTGTTACTATACAGTAGTGGGTAACTTTTACACATTATATAACTCTACAAAAAGTAACTTAGGGTACCTTATACTAACTCAATAGTTGTGTCTCTTCACATCACACCCTTAAATAATACATTTGCCTTAATAAACACATACCATATATTAAACACATCTTATGCCAAGTGCCAACCCAAACCAACATGTCCCAATATACACACCCCTTAAATAATACCCTCCCAAACCAACATGTCCCAATATACACACCTCTTAAATAATACATATATAAATATACCACAAAAAGTAACTTAGGACACAATGGTTTGGATAAAGACACAAGGGTTTGGATGAAGGGTTACCACCTTTACCCATTCTTTTTTTAAACCTTTTCGAAAAGACACAATGGTTGATTTACTCATTCTTTTTTTAAACTCTTTCGAAAAGACACAATGGTTGATTTACTCATTCTTTTTTTTAAACCCTTTCGAAAAGACACAATGGTTGATTCATGGTCATACTCTATGAAAGGTTGTGATATTTAACATCTCTAACAATTTGATCTGTTCGAAAAGACAATGATTGATTCATGTTTATATGGTTCTATGAAAGGTTGTGTTGGTTCATTAGCAGTTATCACCGAACGATCACGTTGGTTCATTTCAATATGATTCCAAACAACGTGACTTTTCAAGAATAGAGAGTATATATCTTAGCGCAAGGTGTGTGTATAATATATATATATATATATAGGCTAAAGATAAAAAGAAAACCACTTTTATTGAGAAAACCCGGGAAACTCAAAGCTCCCGACTTTTTTTTTTGAAAAAATTACCACACGTAATATACATGTTTTTAAGAGTTTTGGGCAAAACAAATCGAAGCCAAGTAGATATTTAAAAAAAAAATAAACAAGTTTTGGTGTAACATATGTTACATTCGTTGAACATATGTTACACCAAAACTTGTTTATTTATTTTTAAAATATCTACTCGGCGCTTTTTCGATTTTTTTTTGCTCAAAACTCTTAAAAACATGTATATTACGTGTGGTAATTTTTTCAAAAAAAAAGTCGGGAGCTTTGAGTTTCCCGGGTTTTCTCAATAAAAGTGGTTTTCTATATATCCTTACCCTATATATATATATAGAGGAAGGTTAACGTACATTACGGCTTAACGTACATCACGTACGACAGGTAATTACGCACGTTCATTTTAAAATCACGCACATTATAACTCAATAATCCAAAATCACGCATGTTGAAACACAATAATCACGCATATTGAAAACATTAATCACGCATGTTATAGAACAAATCACGCACGTTGTTGTACGTGAAGTACGTTAAGCCGTAATGTACGATATACTTTTTTTTTTCTCTCTCTCTCTATATATATAGAGAGAGAGAGAAAGAGAGAGAGAGAGAAGGAGTTGGGTAGAAAGTGGGTTTTTCCTAGAAAGTCTATGAAGCAATCAGAATGCGACATGTGGCATTGAAGATTTTTAACTAGAAGGGCAATTGTGTACTTTAATATTCTATTTTTATTTTTGGAATTTATCTTCATTAACTAACTATCCACGTCCATATTTGTAAGTTGTAACCGTTTTTCTCCATGATTTTTTGAATAATTTGTTTTCGAAATCTAAACCAATCGCACATTCCATTGTTCAGAAAATTACTGGAAACTATCAGCATGTTCTTGGTGCTGTGTTTTAACATTTTACAGGGCTAAAGTCAATTTTTTATAGATCCCATAATAATAATATACAGGTGGTTTTGTAATAGGCAGATTACTGTTTTTTTTAGATATTGTTGTTGTGTTTTTAACTTCCATCCTCATGTTTTTCTTCAAAGTTAACTAGTTATCAGTCTGGAAACCATCAGCATGTTCTTGGTGCTGTGTTTTAACAGTTAGAGTGCTAAAGTCAATGTTTTTTATAGATCCCATAATATAAATGATTGTCTGATCTTCCTGGCCGCTGGATGCCCAACATTTTCCAAATACACTGAAAGCATCGCCCTGCATGATAAACATTTTCATCAGATTGTGTTTTATTTTGATGTACCACCCTAGATTATCCAGATTGTGTTTTAATTTGAATTGTGTTTTAAGTACACAATAGTGGTGATGGCCAATCATGTAGTATCACATTAACATGTGTTTTAAGTTATTAATAGTAGACATAAGGTATCATTCAGTATGCACTGTGTTTTAAGCTCATAACTTTATACACAGAGGACTTCATACAGTATCAAATCAAATTGTCTTTTAAGTTA
Source organism: Helianthus tuberosus (assembly GCA_030545235.1). Classification (NCBI taxonomy): domain Eukaryota; kingdom Viridiplantae; phylum Streptophyta; class Magnoliopsida; order Asterales; family Asteraceae; genus Helianthus; species Helianthus tuberosus. Next base: position 160,072,465 of record CM060415.1, read on the forward strand.
TTAACAGAGGGCATATGATTTGTAAAACATACCCACATAAACACTTTAGGCTTCAGATGTACCCAACTCCAGTATGATTGTAAAACACACCAACATAAACACACCGTCAAACACATTTACCTTAAACACAACTACAAGTCATTATGATTGTAACACACACCCATATAAACACATTATAAAACACAGTTCACTTTTGGGGTTTCAGATGTACCCAAATCAAGTATGATTGTAAAACACACCCACATAAACACATTTATCTTTAAACTTTAAACCTACCATAATCATGAGTAAAAACACATTTATCGCTATTGAAATTTAAACCTACCAACCTCTTTAAGTTGAAACACATACCTGCGACTACGGGGTCTTTCGAACGGCTTCCGGCAACTGATCCGGTGCTCTCCATCCTTTCTAAAGTTTTCTGCTTTTTGAATCTCTTGCTTGCAACCAAGAAATCAAGTCAATGTCAAACACCAAGCACCAGTAATCGCCTTGTAAAACACGTAGCACAATGATATCTTGATCTTACGTATATAGAACAAGGAAAATCTATTATCTTCATCCATGATTTTAGGTATATTTGGTATGATTTTGGGGGTTATCGAATGTGGGTTTAGAGAGAGAGGGAAATTCGCATGGAAATAGGAGTTGTGATTGCCCTGACAGTTATTTTGATAGATTTAAAACACTGTTATTGACAAAATTGCCCCTACTCATTTAAAACATTCAATTAATTAAAACTATATATATATCTATCTACTATAACTAGTCGTTTACCCGCGCGATACGGCGGGAAACATATCACTTAGGTTGGTGAGTTTAGGGTTATGTATGGGGCGGTTCGGTTTTGAGCCATAACCAAAACCAAATTCGCGATATAACGGAAAACACAACACTTGTTAGTAATTTTAAGGGTGAAACTTTGCAATACGATACTCATTTTTTTTAGTTTATTGATATTCTCTTGATACAATGCAGGACTTGTGGTGGCGACAATTTACAATGCGGAACTTGTTTCTTGTTAGTTTGTTAATCATGTCGTGATATATTGTATAGTACGTCTATTAGTTTTCTTATTCGTAGAAGCGATCTAGTCTATCTATGCCATAAGGTTCTCGGCTAAATAATAAAAAAACTTAGATTGGGAACAATCCCTATACCATCATATTAAAAACCTTAGATAACTATTGAAATACAATATATTAAAAAACTTAACCTAACCCTTAATATCTACACTAAAAAATCATATTCATCACACTTCTCAACATAATCTCCCAACTCCCAACACCGACGATTATCATCATCATCATCTTCATCGACATCCAACAGATCATCTTCATCGAATCGAGCACTCATTCATCTTCATCGAACAGATCATCTTCATCATCTTCATCTTCATCTTCATCAGGTTCATCTTCAAAACAGAGGTTTGGTTTTGTTTGATTCTATAGTTTCAGATCTCATGTAATCATTTGGCTGATTAGAGTACAGATGTAGGTTGTTTATTGAAACTATGATACTTGGTTGTTTGAGAATTGTTTAAAAAGAACTGATCGGATCAGTTTCGGATTGATGTGTTCCTCATTGATTTTTGGTTTGATTCGATGATTTGGATGTGTTCCTCATTTTGATTTATGGTTTGATTCGATGAAAAAACAGAGGGTTTCATCATGTTATTTGGGTATTTGGGTATTTTGGGTTCTTAATGTTTGTTTTGCTTGTGAAAAAACAGAGGGTTCTTCATGTTTGTTTTGCTTTGAAAAAACAGAGTGTGTTTATTGGTCATTTGAATGTGTTTGATTCGATGATAATCAATTAGTATTTGGGTATTTTGGGTACTTCATGTTTGTTTTGCTTGTGAAAAAACAGAGGGTTCTTCATGTTTGTTTTGCTTTGAAAAAACAGAGTGTGTTTATTGGTCATTTGAATGTGTTTGATTCGATGATAATCAGTTAGTATTTGGGTATTTTGGGTACTTCATGTTTGTTTTGCTTTGAAAAAACAGAGTGTGTTTATTGGTCATTTGAATGTGTTTGATTCTATGATAATCAGTTATTTGGGTATTTTGGGTACTTCATGTTTGTTTTGCTTGTGAAAAAACATAGGGTTGATTTGTTTTGCTTTGTTCAGGTTTGTTTGTACAGAATGGCTGCAGATGTAAAGATACGCAAAACACCAACTACGAAGGCGAGAACACTTGACAACCTCCTAGAAGATGGTGCGGTGCACACCAGGAAGTGATTTGTAACAACTCGTATCAAAAGTCATATTTATTTAATTATTTTATCCAATAGGAAACCCTAATTGAGACACCCAAGTGATTCTGCACAAACCCTAAAAATTTCAGAACAATCAGAATCAGGATCAGGGCCCCTAAAACTCAGGGGGGGTAAACCCGATTATCTACACAAAACGCTGTCAAATTTGAAATTTACGAAACTACTGACTCAGCAAGCCTACACCCACACGGGGCTACCCTATAACCTATTTTCGACCCTTACGGACCGTAACGTTATGAGGCTTACGGTCCGTAAGCTAAGCAAATTTCGTGTATAAATAGAGGGCCTTGGGACTTGATTTTGGGCACTGAAACGACGATAAAACTCAAAATATACGTCGAGATATAGAGGAAACAGTCCAAAACACACACACGATTCACTAATCGCCGCCGCAATACAGGGTAATAACTCGATCGCTGCTACGATTCAATGTCCGATCGATTAAACTATCCAATGGATGTTTAAGTGCTGCCCACATTAGGGTTTATGCTTTGTCATTCGTTGTTAATTCAATGGATGTTTAAGTATCGCACTTTGTCATTCGATGTGAGGGTTTGATCTCGTGAGTTATCGTAAATGCTGTATTAAGTTACTAACCGAATTGTGTGCCTGTTATTAAATTTAGGTTAAAAAGGCTAATCGGTAGGCTAGGCTCTGCTCAAATTAAATCTGCAATGTGAGTCATTCTCTTGTTATCAAATTACTTTCCAAAAGCATGTTTATTTTCAAGGTTATAATTACAGGGATTAAGTCTTTGTAATCACCAAATTACAGCCGGTATGTGGGGTTTTGTATACATTACTTGATAATCGTCACCATTGGGGCAACCAATGGGGATATGACCATAGTCACAGATCCGGTCGAGTGACAAATACCGTGGGTAGTTGGTTTGATATCAGAAACATTGTAATCGCTCTTAATACTGTAAATTATAACAAATGAGCCGTTTTATTAAAAAGAATGATTCACTCAGTATTTCCCGCTGACAAAACCTTTTTCAAACATGTTTCAGGTGATCTGTTGTGATCAAGGAAAAGTGCCGAGAAGCACTATCAGCTTAAGGAAGTGGCTCAATATAAAATAAAGAAACATGTTTTGTAAAATAAAGATTTCTCCGTGAAATCTTATGATTGTAAATTACCGGGGTTTTATCCCGAGTTGTGAAATAAAATAATCGGGAAATATTTCAGCTTTAAAAAGATCCTGATGAAAACTTCCGCTGTTAAATAAATACCACGGGATTTTCTGTCCCGCGACTCCTGAAACGGGTCAAACCGGGTCGGGGGCCGTGACAGAAAAAGGTGGTATCAGAGCCACTGATTTAAGCCTATTAAGTATTTAGAAAATACTTAATTTTTCTACTTGTCATTCTGTGATTATGTGTTTTCTTATTTGAATATTTGTGTACAGTATGGGTAAGAAAAAGTTGTCAAACATCTATCTTAAATTAGATAAGTCATCAAATGAGAAGGGAAGTTCATCCCAAACCAATCACTATGTAATTCCTGAAGAAGGAATATTTGTGCGAAAGGCACAATATGAGGAACCACTTTCTCCTAGTAAAAGAAGTCTGGTTATTAGGAAAAGTAAAGAGAAAATAAAGAAATTCCGAGAAAAGAAGATTAAACAGGAAACTCAGGAATTAACCAGTAAATTACCTTGGGAGGACAAGTTAGATGAAAAATGGGCAGATCTCTATATGCTAGCCACTGTAGCAATAAATGCAAATCTTTAAAACTTTGACTCAAGTTTTAGTACCCTTATTAAATATAAGCCAGAAACCTGTTTCAGTAAATAAATAAGAAAACCCTAGTGTATTTTAACTTTTCAGTTGTTTTGTAGTTACCCAGTATGAAATAATATTTAAAGGTTTTCTATGAAATTTGATATAATTTTTAACTTAGTATTTGTGTGTATTTTGCATAACAGCATGAGTGACTTGTCTGACGCCCTTCAGAATTTAAATCTCTATCCGGTAAGAATAGAGGTTTCCATAGATTTCAATAGGTATATACCAGACATAGAAGAACCTATAGAATTCAACGCTTCACCTCTCGAGAAACCCAAGCCTAAGAAAATGGAAATTGGGGAAAGCTTTAGACAAATTGAGGGGTTACCATCTCAGGAAGAGCTAGATTTTATATTGGCAAGCTATAATACTATTAAGCCTGTTAATGAAAATGTTTTTATTCACTCTCTTGAAACACAACTACCAATGAACTTAGAACCAGCTATTCCAAACCCTTCAATCCACTCGCAACCTTTAGGAATAGACGAATGGTTGACTAATGAAATACAGTTCCAAAACAATCCCTATAAGCTTTTTCCTCAGTTCGATCCAGAACCTTTACCAAATCCACTAATGAGTAACGAGAATATGGCTGAACTCCGCCACTTTGGCGAAGAACTAATGGATGCTGGGAATAGGATCCAAGAGATTGGGGGACAGATCTCCTGGAAATACGATGAGAGGGAACGCCATTACTAGAATATCATCTGACAAAGGATAGGGGATTTATGGAACTGTGGTTGTATAATAATAATAATAGTAAAAACCAGTCTGTAAAATAACTACAAATAAAACTTTGTAAGATAATAGTGGGTATTGATGCATACTATTAAATATAAATGGAAATCGAGAAATCGATAGTTTTGGCTATATTGGTGCTATGAACTCTGTATAATTGTTTTGTGTAATTATTATTTATTTGATACTAATAAATTATAAATATTAATTATCAGATGGAAAACGCTAATAATGAACCAGTTAATGAGGTTAATCAATCTGAACAACAACCGGGGGATCAATATATGACTAGGCAAGATATAGAAAATATCGTTGCTCAAGGGATAGCTAATGCTATTCCCGCAATAGTCGCTGCTGTCCAGAAACCTGCTGAACCGCAACAAATCGTTCCTAGCAAACATATTTCTGAAGATAACTTCAGTAATAGCGTAAACGGAGGCAATGATCATGTTAATCATGATAATGAACCACGGCAAGCTCCGCTCCCTAAGAAAATGAAAGCTGCAACATCTGGTTACACTTATAAAGAATTTCTTGCTTGTAAACCATCTGAGTTTGCAGGCAATGAAGGAGCGACCGCAGCACTGCGTTGGTTAGAGAAGACCGAGGCAGTGATTACAATAAGTAAATGTGCCAAGGACGATCAGGTCATGTACACGTCAAATCTTTTTAAAGAAGGGGCGCTAGAATGGTGGAACACGGTGTTACAAGCAAAAGGAAGAATGATGGCGTACGCTATGAATTGGGAAGAATTTAAGAGTCTTGTAGAAAGAAAATTCTGTCCTGAATATGAAAGAGATCAAATGGCAAATAAGTTTCTAAACCATCGAATGATGGGTGTAGATTGTCGCGGTTATACTACGACATTCTTTGAATATGCTAGAGTAGTACCAACACTGGCTTCGCCAGAACCGGTACTCATTTCTCGCTACATTTGGGGATTGATTGGTGAAATCCGCAATATGGTTAAAGCTACGAGACCTTGTACTATTGACGATGCAGTGGAATTAGCCAGCACCCTAACTGATGAACTGGTACGCACGCAAGATGAAAACAGGAAAAAGGACCTGGCTCAGAAAATTACCCAAGGATTTCGTACGGGTAATAATAACAGCTTCAAGAAAAGAGGAATTGGGCAATCTCCAACTCCGTCATTCTGCAGGAAATGCAAAAAGAAACATTATGGAAGATGTAGTATAACCTGCAATTTTTGTAAAATGGTAGGACATCGTGAAGAAGACTGCAGAAAGAAAACAACGATCTGTTATAACTGTGGAGAAAAGGGACATTTCAGACCAGAATGTCCTAAATTAGTCAAACCTGCAGACAACAAAGCCAAGACGGCCGATGGAGTGTCACACCCCGACTTTCCACGTGTCACCGGTGGGCCCGGTGGGGAGTATCGTGACGTGGTTGGCAACATAATAGTCAAACAACACAATATATATGAATGCACAGCGGAAGCAAAAGATAAATTATATATTACAAATCCGAATTTAAAGTAATATCCAGTATTACAACGGAAAGTAAAGGATTCACAGACGGATCTTAAAACATATCATTTGTTCAACAGACTTTAGACGCCTAGAACTTGCAAGATTCCTTATTAACGCCCTGAGCTTCCAGCCAATTACGTTCAGTACCTGTCACTTAACCCTTTTGGAAAATACGTCAGTTTTCACTGGTAAATACACTCAACCGACTCATTTGAAAAGAGTTTAAGAAAATTGGTTTGGATGCACTTGGCACAAAATATCTTTCATAATTTGATTAAAATGCACAGAGGCAAAATTAACCTTTTTAACTTGGAACAATTATAGTTATAACCTTGTATACAGATTTACATGTTCGTTGTACGTTCAGGGCCCGATGTAGAAACCGAGTCAAGATTAACAGACACGCCACAAGTATAGGCCCACAAGAGAGTGAGATACCGTTATTACTTAGTAACTGTCAGGTGTATGCCTACACCCCGTACCTAAGACGTGGCCATTTTATAATACAATGATGTCAAGGATATCCGGGACATGGTCATTAACCCCTAAAGGCTTTTATTTCAAACAATACAGATTAAACCGGGTTACCTCAATAATTTAATCACAATCTGATTAAACATTCAATACCCGACCAAGCGGTATCGTTATACCGTATTCCAAGCCCGTATAGGGAAAATAAGTTAAGAGTATTTACCTGAGCTAGCTCCTGTCTTAAATAGCAAGAATCTAATAACTCAGCCGTATTCACTTAAGTAAGCGTAGGTACCATTTACCGAAATGCTCTAGTCTGGAATGATGGTATAAATAATCAATTAGAATGCTAACGAGTCTTTAATTTAGTTTAAGCTTAGACCGGTTAGTCTTAAGGGAATATACGGTTTGTACGCACAATTAAGCGAAGACCGGAATAGAATGTGATTTAAACCCGACATGTTCAGAGACTTGTCTTATATGGGTATTTCATACACATTCTGGATTTTGGGATAAAACCGTTAAGGTTTGACCCATTTCGGCTAATTTATGTAAACTTGTTACATAAACCGAACCGTACGCGTAAGAAGCGTGACGGGTATTCATGAGAGCTATATACAGGTTTCCTAAGTTAATTTATGCCTCAAATATGTTGTGACATCAGGAAGATGTCTTTCATTATGCCCGAAACAAGTTTAAACACAAACTATGCCCCGTAGGGGTAGTTTGGTCATTTTAAAGTTTGTAAAAGAGTTTAGATGTTTAACTGAGTTACAGGTCTGATGTAAACAGCAAACATACTCAATTTGATAAGTTATATCAGTAGGCTAAAGCATATATGTGAAATTTATCATTTTTAACCAAGCTATGCCCCGTAGGGGTATTTTGGTAATTTCACATAAGCCGAAAAGCTCAAAAACGAAGTCTGAGTTAATCGACCTTTGCTTACTGTTAAAATATCATAATTTGCCTCATATATCAGTAGGTATCAACCCGGGTATGTTCAATATGATTTTAAAAACATACTATGCGTTAAAAACGCTAAATAAGGCGATTAAAGGCCATTTCCGGGTTTGATACTTAAATCTGATATTTTTATATTTCCAGAAGGCTTAAAATAATTTATTTATCATATATGATCAGTAGCAAAAGGTTTGGAGTCGTTTAGATAAGTAAAACTCATTTTATGGCCCGTAAGGGCAAAACCGATAATTACCGGATTAAGCCTACGACTACTAGTTATGCTCAGCCTAAAATTAATTAAAAATCTTTAAAAATCCCAAAATAATATATTACATCAGTGGGTATTAAGTTTGATACCAAAAAGTAGGCTTAACTAGGCTATACGCTAATTACGCCGTTTTATTAACATAAAGCTTTAAATTTGCGATATTGAGCATAACTCTTAATCTACAAGTCAAACTGATGTCAAACTTTGCATACAAGTTTATATATCAGTAACTAAGGTTTTTACACTTTTACATTTTCATAAATCATGTTTTAAGGTAATAAGGGCATAACGGTCAACATATGAGCAATTAACGGAATCATGCGTATTAATCGGATAACTAATGAACCGAGGTGTATAATCACAGAGGGTTATACTAGCATGTAACCTGGTCCAAATGAAGCTCTAAGGTATTTCTAAAACATACCTAAACGGGTCAGAACTGAAGTCAAAGCAAAAGTCAAAGCTTTGCGACTTTCGGTTCCGAACCGGGTCTAAACAGGAAATAGTCGGGTTGAACATGTTCGGACATGTTCTTACACTTATTACTAAGTTATAACAATGATCAAACAGGTTATATATGTTCTAGATAACTAATTATGCATAAATGACATTTTAAGCATCCTGTTGACTTTTTAATTATAAGTTTGACCCGACATTTGACCTGGTTAGAGTGGTGATCAGGGGAAACCCTTTTGAGGTTTTATTACCCACATAAATACCAACTCATAACTACTTTTAATTCGAGATATGACTGAGCCATTATTGACTAATCTCGAAGTCAAACCGTAATTACGACGGTTTGACTTTTAGCTAATTAAACAAGCTAAACTCAAATAAATAAGAACTAGCAGACTTACAAGAGTCCTATGCACGAGATAAGATCAGATGGACCTGCTTGAGAGCTCCAGGAATGATCAAATTATGCATATGAAGGTGTGAGGAATTGTTGCAACTCAAGACTCTATTTATAGTGAATTCAATCACCATAAGGTGTTGACAACAAAGTCTAGCACTTACCACAACATCCCAACATGTGTCCTAGTGATCTAGGGGTTGTTTTAGGGGCCAAGGGATGTGAAAAATCGATTAAAAGTTGCTCACAAACTCACCTAGCAGGCCCCTATTCGAAAAATTCGTTTTCTGCCCAGATATGGCAGTGGCGTAGCGCCACTGCTAGAGCCTTCAGGCTCGCGCTACGCGAGCCCCTATGGGGTCAGCCAAACAACTTTTTGATATTTGCATTTTCAGTCCTTGGCTCTTCAAACGTCGAAAAGACTTTTGTTTCTTGCATTTTCTTGCATTATGATCCTTCAACCTTGATCTATAAGGGCTTTAAAATATATACCCCCTTCGTTAAGTCCCCGGGTAACTTTATTGTTACCCGAAAAGGCCTAACTTTCAACGTTGACGCTTTAACCCCTTGCACACGAATTTGGTCACAACTTTCTCATACGTTGACGAAACTTTATGAAATTTTAGTCGTGTATTCTAGTGAGCATAATTAACCATTACAAAGCTTCGGGTTTGTCAAAAGATCACTCAGAGGTATATTTTTAACATGTTGACACATTTAACCCCTGTAGTTTGTAATCTCTCACTTTTAGCTTCGTATGATCCATGATTTATTCGTTTTATGTTATAAACATCATGTAGGGTTATTGTACCATATATTTATTCACTGTTGACATTTAGAACTCGTATTTTCATATACTTTTCACGTTTGTCAACTTTAGTCCTTTCAGAACATTCTTTCGTACGTTCAAACATATGACACGTGTCAACACATTATAGGACGTGAATTTTCGGGGTGTTACATCCTCACCCCCTTAAAATAAATCTCGGCCCGAGATTTACCGAAATAAAGGAAGTATTCTCTGCCTAATAATGGCAACTTACAGATGATTAGGAATTTGTATGATCTTGTTTGTTGTTTCCAATGCAACTTTCAGATCCTGAATACTGGACTTACCAATCTATTGTCCTAACAACTGGTGTTTAACATTTCATTCATACAAGGTCGCCAAGGGAGCAGCCTTGATGCTTACATATCAACTATTATAGAAAAGCTTATTTTAAGGTGAGAGGTTTATCCAACCATTGCTTAACTAATTTTAAGGAATAGCTAGTCCTTGTCGTTAGTCGAACAATTCGACGATCCTGTGTAGTTTGAGGGAAATTCTTAATCGTTGTTAAAATAGGGTTGCGGTAATTAGTGCATAAGCAAAATGAACCGTCTTTCTTATCTAACAACATCAAACTATCAGAATATCGAGTTAGGCTATATGAATCTCCTATCTTAAAATTTACTTAATCAGGTTTTCGGTTCTCCCGATTATGGTACTATCCGTCTTGGAGATTTCATAACAATACAGCCTTAATGGGATATAAATCTTAATTCTACCTGCCTCCCAGAGGTAAGCAGGGTAATCTTAGGAGAAGATAATCGAGGTACAAGGAGGTTACAGAGATTTCCATATCTCAGGCTCCAGTTCACTCATCGACGCTTGTGTCTAATGAGTGACATCTTTATGTTATAAGTCCACGAATTCCTTAATCGGGAACATTTACTTGGAGAAAAAAAAATTCCATTTTTGGATATCTTCTTTGAATACTACTAGTCGACTTTAGTACAATATGATCATTGGGATATCTTAGGGTTCCATGTATTAAACCTCCATGCTGATCAGACATGGAAATAATCTATGGGACACACTAGGATACGCCAATCCTCATATAACACTTTTATCAAACATAGTTTGGCATTCGCAGGCGATAGAAAAACAATGAGAAAATAATTAAAATAACATATGTTGTCGTACTCTATGCGAAGAAAGAGTACTCTTAGATTTTTCGGAAGGATTCCTTGCCGATCTATAAGAATTGGTTACTATGGTTTCCTTGGTAAGTTATACCTTGTGGATGATAATAAAAATTTGCTAAGTTTATGGTTCATGGAGATTTATTATTGCCTGTATTAAAAATAGGACACTTAGCAGAAATTATCATTGATAAATGATAAGGAAGTTTATTGTACAAGTGCTTATATTTAATCAATAATGGAAGTTTCACAAACTAGGCACCTAGCTCAGTTGGCTAGGCGCGCGAAAGGGTGCAGCCTAGACCCAGGTTCGATTCTGGGGACGGCCAATTCCACCATTTTTTTGTGTTTAATATTTATTAATCGCACAGACACATGTAATTATGAGGGTTGTCTCATAAGGAGTCTTGATAATTAATTGTTTCTTATCACCCACAATATGGGCTTGATTTTTAAGGCAACCAATCGATTTTTATCACTATATTGAGTCCTTATGTATGCAACCAAAAGTTTGCTATAAGGGTATTAGAAAAGAGTGATTTCTAATAGATATTAATTATCAATATAGGATTTGTTGGAGCATTTTCTAAAGTGACATCGGTCACTTTCTACCGTGCATTAAATGACCGGAGTCTTAATCAGGTGGAGACAACAGTTCTCAACCTTTATCATTCATAATATATTTATATGTGCCAGTATCAAATAAGTTTCTGCATAAACTGCTTGATAAGGAAAAGTACATATTATACTATTATTATTCTGCACCATCTCTTGGGCGTTCATCCTGACAACTCGTGCGTTTATTCTCTTGGCCTACTCGGGCTTCTTCTGATTCCTAGGGCAGTTGGTCTTGATATGCCCCTTCTTGTTGCAACCATAACAGGTTGCATCTTTCAACCTCTTGCAATCCAGGGTTTTATGTTCCCTAGATTTGCAAATTCCACACGGTAGAGGCTGAGACTCAAATATGCATTTCCCAAGATGGTATTTATTACAGGTTTCGCACCTGGTCTTCTCTCCCGACTGCTGGCTGTCTCTCTTAAACCCGGAACTCTTCTTATCTTCAGAGTTCCTCTTCCTATCGGAGCGATGGGAATTCTCATCCTCCCTTTTACGCTTTCCATCTTCCGAGACTTTGGCAGCCTTGTTTCTAACCACATCGAGTGTGAGAGATAGCGACAGATCTGCCACTGACCTGAATGTAGTAGGTCTTGAAGCCTTAACACTGGCTTTTATTTCTGGGGCTAAACCCCCAATGAAGCGAGCAATTCTCTTGGGTTCCGGTGTGACCAAATAAGGAACCAATCGAGACTCGGTATTGAAATTTGTAAGGTATGCTTGACAATCTAAGTTCTCCATGACTAATGTCAAGAATTCAGTCTCAATCTTCTCAACTTCATGTTGAGGACAATAATTTTCTTTGATAAGAGCAACGAACTGATCCCAAGTCATCTCGTACAAAGGGATCTTCCCCGTAGCTTGAATGAGAGACTTCCACCATGCTAGTGCCTCTCCCTTGAATGATTGGGATACATACTTCACTACATCCCTTTCAGCACAACCGCTGATATCGACAACTGTGTCCATTTCATCCAACCAGGTCATACAATCTATTGCTCCTTTCTCCCCAGTGAAGTCCCGGGGTTTGCAGGAAACAAAGTATTTATATGTACAGGACTTGGTATGCGGTTCATTATCGAACACTATCTTCTTGGATGGAACACTGTTTTGACCAGATGAATGTCGATCATCATCTTTCTTTAACTCATCTTTCTTTGAGGGCGGCTTGTTATCAGGCTCTGGATGAGTTTTAGGGATGGATTTAGGGTGGGGTACAGATGAGGCTTTACTATTTGTCTCACTATACTCCTGGAATTGCTCCTTCACAGCTTTAGATACAGCTGAGTCAATCAATGTACGAAGTTCTCCTCTGGTTATATTAATCCTTTCATCATCGCGGTTTTCCAGAGGGTGACTATTCAATTCTTCCGACCTAGCCATGTAGTTTTAATTGCTACACAAGAAAATAAGGCAAGGTTTATACGGAAGTTTATACAGTTTCATCGTTTTAAACGATTTATTAACTATGTTTTTAATACACATTTTAGTTAATTTGTAAAATATATAATTGTTCGGGATCTTTATCCAAATCCTAAATTATAAGTTAATAATAGCACAGAAGGCCTGGTCACGTAGACAAGTTTAGTTTATAAGCCATGATTTCAGAGAATCAAGGCATTATAATTTATCCTAGTTATAAAACATTACGGATATTAAGGTGGCACAAGGCCTAGTCACATGGACACTTTTAAATTATAAGCTATGATTTCAGAGAATCAAAGCCTTGAGGTTTGAACCTAGTTCATTACCCTTTTTTTTTCTGACAGGGAGTCATAGCTACCACTGTATTTTGGCTCATGTAGAAATGAGCAAGGCTCGTAGGCATTTTATTACCACGTATGGTTAGAATATGATCACTTTAATTGAGGATGTAAACCCAGGATTCAGAGATCATTAAACTGGGTTAGGAATCTTTTGAATAATCCTTAATTACGTGTGTGATTTCCAACGAATCACATCTGTCTGGAGTGTTAACATATTTACAGATGTTAACAGGGGTTCGAATCTTTTAAACAGGTCTTACCATCATGGCCCGGCCTTAAAATGACCCGAAGGCTAGGTTTCACCTTTAAGATTCTTATTAATATTTAACGCAGAAAAATTTCTAAATTGAACTGTTAATAGGGATCTGAATCTACATTGAGGAACTGCCATCTTGGCCGGTCTTAATATGACCCGAAGCTAGGTCTTGTCCTTTTAGATTTTTGCCATTTTATTGTAATGGTAGGTCTTGCAACAGGAATGTTAATAAGGATCTGAATCTAAATTGAGGAACTGCCATCTTGGCCGGTCTTAATATGACCCGAAGCTAGGTCTTGTCCTTTTTTAGATTTTGCCATTTTATTATAACGGTAGACCTTATAAAAAGAATTTTATTTTTCATTTATTTCCTATTTCATGTTTAGAATGAAAGTTTAAACTTAGCATTCCACTACATAAAAGTATAAAGTTGCCCTAAGCAGGACTTGAAAGGAATAATGTTGTCCTCGAAGGGACTGAAAAGATAAATATGTCCTTATAAGGACTATTGAGGAAACGATCTTCAGCAAAGGAGTTTCCTCTTCATTCAATTCCTGAATGCTTTCTCCTTGGTTGCACATTTCATCCTGGTCGCGGTACGAAGCTCAGCATTTCAAGGCTCCAGATGTGGAGAATTTCTATTACAGCTTCTTCGCTTGGCGACGTATATATAAAAATTTGGAAGCAAAAATTTTCAGATTAGGATTGAGAATATTCCTATGTTAAGTCTAGACTCAGAAGGTCATAGAATGTGCTACTGTGTCATTGAGATTAAACACAAAAGGCTAGTGTTTAATTCACTCAATGTTGGCTCTGATACCAACCTGTCACACCCCGACTTTCCACGTGTCACCGGTGGGCCCGGTGGGGAGTATCGTGACGTGGTTGGCAACATAATAGTCAAACAACACAATATATATGAATGCACAGCGGAAGCAAAAGATAAATTATATATTACAAATCCGAATTTAAAGTAATATCCAGTATTACAACGGAAAGTAAAGGATTCACAGACGGATCTTAAAACATAGCATTTGTTCAACAGACTTTAGACGCCTAGAACTTGCAAGATTCCTTATTAACGCCCTGAGCTTCCAGCCAATTACGTTCAGTACCTGTCACTTAACCCTTTTGGAAAATACGTCAGTTTTCACTGGTTAATACACTCAACCGACTCATTTGAAAAGAGTTTAAGAAAATTGGTTTGGATGCACGTGGCACAAAATATCTTTCATAATTTGATTAAAATGCACAGAGGCAAAATTAACCTTTTTAACTTGGAACAATTATAGTTATAACCTTGTATACAGATTTACATGTTCGTTGTACGTTCAGGGCCCGATGTAGAAACCGAGTCAAGATTAACAGACACGCCACAAGTATAGGCCCACAAGAGAGTGAGAAACCGTTATTACTTAGTAACTGTCAGGTGTATGCCTACACCCCGTACCTAAGACGTGGCCATTTTATAATACAATGATGTCAAGGATATCCGGGACATGGTCATTAACCCCTAAAGGCTTTTATTTCAAACAATACAGATTAAACCGGGTTACCTCAATAATTTAATCACAATCTGATTAAACATTCAATACCCGACCAAGCGGTATCGTTATACCGTATTCCAAGCCCGTATAGGGAAAATAAGTTAAGAGTATTTACCTGAGCTAGCTCCTGTCTTAAATAGCAAGAATCTAATAACTCAGACGTATTCACTTAAGTAAGCGTAGGTACCATTTACCGAAATGCTCTAGTCTGGAATGATGGTATAAATAATCAATTAGAATGCTAACGGGTCTTTAATTTAGTTTAAGCTTAGACCGGTTAGTCTTAAGGGAATATACGGTTTGTACGCACAATTAAGCGAAGACCGGAATAGAATGTGATTTAAACCCGACATGTTCAGAGACTTGTCTTATATGGGTATTTCATACACATTCTGGATTTTGGGATAAAACCGTTAAGGTTTGACCCATTTCGGCTAATTTATGTAAACTTGTTACATAAACCGAACCGTACGCGTAAGAAGCGTGACGGGTATTCATGAGAGCTATATACAGGTTTCCTAAGTTAATTTATGCCTCAAATATGTTGTGACATCAGGAAGATGTCTTTCATTATGCCCGAAACAAGTTTAAACACAAACTATGCCCCGTAGGGGTAGTTTGGTCATTTTAAAGTTTGTAAAAGAGTTTAGATGTTTAACTGAGTTACAGGTCTGATGTAAACAGCAAACATACTCAATTTGATAAGTTATATCAGTAGGCTAAAGCATATATGTGAAATTTATCATTTTTAACCAAGCTATGCCCCGTAGGGGTATTTTGGTAATTTCACATAAGCCGAAAAGCTCAAAAACGAAGTCTGAGTTAATCGACCTTTGCTTACTGTTAAAATATCATAATTTTCCTCATATATCAGTAGGTATCAACCCGGGTATGTTCAATATGATTTTAAAAACATACTATGCGTTAAAAACGCTAAATAAGGCGATTAAAGGCCATTTCCGGGTTTGATACTTAAATCTGATATTTTTATATTTCCAGAAGGCTTAAAATAATTTATTTATAATATATGATCAGTAGCAAAAGGTTTGGAGTCGTTTAGATAAGTAAAACTCATTTTATGGCCCGTAAGGGCAAAACCGACAATTACCGGATTAAGCCTACGACTACTAGTTATGCTCAGCCTAAAATTAATTAAAAATCTTTAAAAATCCCAAAATAATATATTACATCAGTGGGTATTAAGTTTGATACCAAAAAGTAGGCTTAACTAGGCTATACGCTAATTACGCCGTTTTATTAACATAAAGCTGTAAATTTGCGATATTGAGCATAACTCTTAATCTACAAGTCAAACTGATGTCAAACTTTGCATACAAGTTTATATATCAGTAACTAAGGTTTTTACACTTTTACATTTTCATAAATCATGTTTTAAGGTAATAAGGGCATAACGGTCAACATATGAGCAATTAACGGAATCATGCGTATTAATCGGATAACTAATGAACCGAGGTGTATAATCACAGAGGGTTATACTAGCATGTAACCTGGTCCAAATGAAGCTCTAAGGTATTTCTAAAACATACCTAAACGGGTCAGAACTGAAGTCAAAGCAAAAGTCAAAGCTTTGCGACTTTCGGTTCCGAACCGGGTCTAAACAGGAAATAGTCGGGTTGAACATGTTCGGACATGTTCTTACACTTATTACTAAGTTATAACAATGATCAAACAGGTTATATATGTTCTAGATAGCTAATTATGCATAAATGACATTTTAAGCATCCTGTTGACTTTTTAATTATAAGTTTGACCCGACATTTGACCTGGTTAGAGTGGTGATCAGGGGAAACCCTTTTGAGGTTTTATTACCCACATAAATACCAACTCATAACTACTTTTAATTCGAGATATGACTGAGCCATTATTGACTAATCTCGAAGTCAAACCGTAATTACGACGGTTTGACTTTTAGCTAATTAAACAAGCTAAACTCAAATAAATAAGAACTAGCAGACTTACAAGAGTCCTATGCACGAGATAAGATCAGATGGACCTGCTTGAGAGCTCCAGGAATGATCAAATTATGCATATGAAGGTGTGAGGAATTGTTGCAACTCAAGACTCTATTTATAGTGAATTCAATCACCATAAGGTGTTGACAACAAAGTCTAGCACTTACCACAACATCCCAACACGTGTCCTAGTGATCTTGGGGTTGTTTTAGGGGCCAAGGGATGTGAAAAATCGATTAAAAGTTGCTCACAAACTCACCTAGCAGGCCCCTATTCGAAAAATTCGTTTTCTGCCCAGATATGGCAGTGGCGTAGCGCCACTGCTAGAGCCTTCAGGCTCGCGCTACGCGAGCCCCTATGGGGTCAGCCAAACAACTTTTTGATATTTGCATTTTCAGTCCTTGGCTCTTCAAACGTCGAAAAGACTTTTGTTTCTTGCATTTTCTTGCATTATGATCCTTCAACCTTGATCTATAAGGGCTTTAAAATATATACCCCCTTCGTTAAGTCCCCGGGTAACTTTATTGTTACCCGAAAAGGCCTAACTTTCAACGTTGACGCTTTAACCCCTTGCACACGAATTTGGTCACAACTTTCTCATACGTTGACGAAACTTTATGAAATTTTAGTCGTGTATTCTAGTGAGCATAATTAACCGTTACAAAGCTTCGGGTTTGTCAAAAGATCACTCAGAGGTATATTTTTAACATGTTGACACATTTAACCCCTGTAGTTTGTAATCTCTCACTTTTAGCTTCGTATGATCCATGATTTATTCGTTTTATGTTATAAACATCATGTAGGGTTATTGTACCATATATTTATTCACTGTTGACATTTAGAACTCGTATTTTCATATACTTTTCACGTTTGTCAACTTTAGTCCTTTCAGAACATTCTTTCGTACGTTCAAACATATGACACGTGTCAACACATTATAGGACGTGAATTTTCGGGGTGTTACATGGAGCTACTAAGAAGAATGTTCGAGCCTTTCAGTTAACTACTCAGGAAGCCGAGATGATTCCTGACGTAATAGCTGGTACGTTCCTAGTTCACAACGTGTATGCAAAAGTATTATTTGACTCTGGTGCAAACCAAAGTTTTATCAATACTTCATTCTGCCAAGCTCTTAATTTACCTTTAACCAACATTAGACAGATTTTTACAGTCGAAACGGCTGATGGAAATTCAGTTAAAATAGATAAGGTTTTGCAAAATGTAGAAATAGGACTTTCAGGTCATAAATTCTTTGCAAACCTATTACCTATGAAATTAGCCGAATTTGATGTTGTGTTAGGAATAGATTGGTTAGTAGCCAACCATGCTCGAATTCTTTGTGATCAAAATTCCATAGAAATTCAGGCACCTACCGGGGAATTAATCATAATTACAGGAGACAAACCACGTAAGCCCATGAAGTTCATATCAGTAATGAAAGTTGCTAGTTATGAACGAAAGCAAGGAATAGTATATATGATTTCGGTAATCATTAGTACTAAGGGTAAAGAACTTAAGGAGATTCCTGTAGTCTCAGAATACCCAGATATATTCCAGAAGAGTTACCAGGGTTACCACCAGATAGGGAAGTAGAGTTTAGGATTCATCTAATTCCAGGAATTACACCGATAGCCAAGGCACCTTATCGGTTGGCTCCCACAGAAATGTTAGAACTGAAAAAGCAATTAGATGAATTATTAAGTAAAGGTTTCATACAACCTAGTTCATCCCCGTGGGGAGCACCAGTATTGTTTGTTAAGAAAAAGGATGGTTCAATGAGAATGTGTATTGATTATAGAGAATTGAATAAGGTTACAATTAAGAATCGATACCCATTACCTAGGATTGATGATCTTTTTGATCAACTTCAAGGAGCTAGGTATTTTTCTAAGATAGATTTATGCTCCGGATATCATCAATTGAAAGTACAAGAAGAAGACATACCTAAGACTGCTTTCAGAACTAGGTATGGTCATTACGAGTTTACAGTCATGCCCTTTGGGTTAACGAATGCACCTGCAGCATTCATGGACATGATGAATAGGATCTGTAAACCGTACTTGGATAAATTTGTAATTGTCTTCATCGACGATATACTTATTTATTCCAAAAGTCAGAATGAGCATTGTGAGCACTTGCATGCATTCTTAACTTTGTTAAGAAAAGAAAAATTGTACGCCAAATTCTCAAAGTGTGAATTTTGGTTGCAAGGAGTGCAATTCTTAGGACACATGGTGAATCACGAAGGTATTCATGTAGATCCTGCTAAGATAGAGGTAATTACCAAATGGAAGGTTCCACAATCCGCAATGGAAATTAGAAGTTTTATAGGTTTAGCTGGATATTATAGACGGTTTATTAAGGATTTTTCCAATATAGCTGTACCATTAACAAAGCTAACCTGTAAAGCAGTTAAGTTTGAATGGGGAACTAAACAAGAAGAAGCCTTTAGAATATTGAAGCAGAAATTAACCAATGCACCAATCTTAGCCTTACCAGAAGGAACTGAAGATTTTGAAGTATATTGTGATGCTTCAAAACTAGGATTTGGATGTGTGCTAATGGAACGCAAGAAGGTAATTACGTATGCCTCAAGACAATTGAGTTAAATATGACTCATGATTTAGAATTAGGAGCCGTAATATCTGCCCTGAAAATTTGGAGACATTATCTGTACGGAAGTAAGTTTACTATCTATACAGATCATAAAAGTTTAAGATATATATTTGGGCAAAAAGAGTTAAATATGAGGCAAAGGAGATGGATGGAAATCCTAAGTGATTACGACTGTGATATTCAGTATCACGAAGGAAAGGCAAATGTAGTTGCAGATGCCTTAAGTCGTAAGTATCATGAAAAACAACGACGAGTTCGTGCTCTCAGGTTAAATCTACAATTAGATTTAATGGAAAAATAAAGAATGTTCAGGAAACAGCAATCAAGGAAGTTGCTGAAGGAATGAAAGGAAGAATAAAAGAGTTAGAACAAGGATCTGATGGAATTTGGAGATTCCATAAGAAAAGGATTTGGGTACCGAAGCAGGGAGAATTAAGAAATAAGATCTTAGAGGAAGCTCATAAATCTAGGTATACCATGCACCCAGGAAACAATAAGATGTACCAAGATTTAAGAAACAATTTCTGGTGGATAGGCATGAAAAAGGATATAGCTAGATATGTTTCTAAGTGTCTTACTTGTTCACAAGTTAAGGCAGAACACCAGAAACCTTCAGGTCTACTACAACAACTAGAAATGCCTGTATGGAAATGGGAACTCATAAAAATAGATTTTGTTACTAAGTTACCCAAAACCAGAAAAGGTAATGACGCGATTTGGGTAATTGTGGATCGATTAACCAAATCTGCTCACTTTCTGCCTATGAAAGAAACCTTTAGCATGGAAAGATTAGCAAAGTTGTATGTAGATGAAGTCGTATCATTACATGGAGTTCCACTCTCTATTGTATCAGATAGGGATAGTCGTTTTACTTCTCATTTTTGGACAAGTTTCCAAGAAGCAATGGGAACTCGACTAAACCTAAGTACTGCATATCATCCTCAAACAGACGGGCAAAGTGAAAGGACGATCCAAACTCTAGAAGACATGCTCCGAGCATGTGTGATAGATTTTGGTGGAAACTGGGATGATCACTTACCTTTAATTGAATTCTCCTATAACAATAGTTATCATTCAAGTATTGAAACTGCCCCATTCGAGGCACTTTATGGAAGAAAGTGCAGAACTCCAGTATGTTGGGCAGAAATAGGAGAAAGTCAATTGTCAGGTCCTGAAATAGTGCAAGAGACGACCGACAAGATTACACAAATCAAGGAAAGACTGAAGACATCTCGAGATCGTCAAAAGAGCTATGCAGACAATCGACGTAAGCCGTTAGAATTCCAAGTTGGAGAAAAAGTACTGTTGAAAGTTTCTCCTTGGAAAGGAGTTGTTAGATTCGGTAAGAAAGGAAAGCTAAGTCCCAGATACGTAGGACCATTTCTAGTGATCCAACGTATAGGACCAGTTGCTTATCGTTTACAACTACCAGAAGAGTTAGCTGGAGTACATGATGTATTTCATGTATCCAATCTCAAGAAATGTCTATCAGACGAATCTTTGGTAGTACCTCTCCAAGATATAGAGGTAAATGAACAATTAAAATTTGTAGAGAAACCTCTTCAGATAGAAGACAGAAAAGTGAAGTTTCTCAAGCACAAACGACTAGTGCTAGTTAAAGTAAAGTGGGATTCAAAGAGAGGAGCTGAATACACTTGGGAGCTGGAATCTGAGATGAAGAAAAAGTATCCCTACTTATTCCAGTAAATCTCGAGGACGAGATTTTTATTAAGGTGGGGAGGATGTAACAACTCGTATCAAAAGTCATATTTATTTAATTATTTTATCCAATAGGAAACCCTAATTGAGACACCCAAGTGATTCTGCACAAACCCTAAAAATTTCAGAACAATCAGAATCAGGATCAGGGCCCCTAAAACTCAGGGGGGGTAAACCCGATTATCTACACAAAACGCTGTCAAATTTGAAATTTACGAAACTACTGACTCAGCAAGCCTACACCCACACGGGGCTACCCTATAACCTATTTTCGACCCTTACGGACCGTAACGTTATGAGGCTTACGGTCCGTAAGCTAAGCAAATTTCGTGTATAAATAGAGGGCCTTGGGACTTGATTTTGGGCACTGAAACGACGATAAAACTCAAAATACCACGGGATTTTCTGTCCCGCGGCTCCTGAAACGGGTCAAACCGGGTCGGGGGCCGTGACATGATTGATATGAATGAATATAACCCCAGTGTAGCTCTTGGATTTTCCTTGAAATTCCAGAGGTCGCTAATTACATATCTACCACTGGGGTTATATTCATTCATATCTGCTACATTCCGAAGTGCACCCGTCAGCAAAGATCCACAATTGCTTGTCTCTGTATTGTATGTTACGGTCTTTTGTTATCGAGTCTGTAAGTTCTGTCAAGTCTACGAAGTTGGTATGACGTTTTGTCTCTGTATTGTATGTATTAAAAGTTTACATTTAATATACGTTTTGTCTAAAGGCGACACCTGTGAGTTTTCCGTTTAGTTCTGGTTGAACCTTCATTACAGCCTGAAAGTTAAAATATAAATCAAAGGTGGAAATGAACAGGACGGGTTAACAAATCAAACAGGGATGTAACAAAATTAAAATGTAACCCTTGAAAAATAAAATGTAACCCATGAAAAAAAAATATTCATTTAGTCAAAAGAATATAAGTATAAGTGAAAGTAAGTTTTCGTGTATGAATGCTACAAGTATAACTAAAAAATATTCATTTAGTCAAAAGAATATAACTAAACCACTTTGTATGAATTTTGGGTTGGTCTCAGGTCGGGTCAGTTTTCGTGTATGAATGCTACAAGTATAAGTGAAAGTAAGATTCTTTCCATTGCGCATCAAAGAATGAAATCAAACCACACCAAAACTCTAAGAAGATGATGATTACACAATACAAAAATAACTTTCTTTTTTTCTTAATATAATATGTGTTCATAAATACAACAAATTGAAATACACATATCAACATGGTCAAAGCTTCTGAAATCATACATAATGACTATCAAAACAAAACTGGTACACTTTAGCGATCGGAATGTTGTTGCCATTAAATTCTTTCTCGTTTCTACTCGTCCAAAGTCTCCATATCGTAGCGAAAGCCACAACTCCCACCTTCTTCCAAGCCTTGGACCCAACTTGACTTCTAAGGTACTCCAGCATTCACCTTGGACCCAACTTGACTTCAGTTCAGACATATTATGCATCATAACCTCACAGGCTCAGCTTATGCATCATAGCCTCAACACTTTCAGTTCAGACATATTATGCATCATAACCTCACAGGCTCAGCTAATGCATCATAGCCTCAACACTTTCAGTTCAGACATATTATGCATCATAACCTGCTCATTTGCTTATCAAAACATCTGCAGAGTGAGAACTATGCAACCTGGATATTGCCCCGCCAAGATGCTACTCGGATCTTCTATGTACCCTCAAAATACAATCATCATCACAGTCTATTATGTTATGTAACCTCGCTTTAAAGCATGATGTACAAGAGTAATTTGCCACTAAACTTAAACAACCTTTAAAGCATGATGTACAAGTGTTTCGTGTATGAATGCTACAGATTAAGAACACAAGCTCAGCTTTTGCATCACAGCCTCAAACACTTTCAGTTCAGACAGATTAAGAACACAAAATCCGGAGTACACAACTCCTTTGTCACACCCCGATATTTCCACATATTATCGGTGGGCCCGGTGGGGAGAATCGTGACGTAGTTGATATCATCATAGTCAATACACACAATATAATAGCACAGCGGAAGTCTTGGTAAATAAACTATTACAAACCATACTGTCTGAGTGTTCGAGTTTATGAATATACAGACTGGAATGTAATAAGATCCACAGGCGGATCATAAATGTACAAAGAAAACAAAATCAACAGACTTCAGGTATCTTATGGATTTGCAAGATCCTCTATTGACACCTTATAGCTCCAGCCTATTACGAGAGGTACCTGTCAAATCAGTCTTTAAGAAAATACGTCAGTTTACACTGGTAAATACAATTAACTGACTCTTTTGAAAACATTTAAGAAAATTGATTTAAGTGCACATGGCACAAATCTTTTATAACTTGGGACAATTATTTAATTATTTAATTATAATCTTGTATACATATTTACATGTTTGTCTTACAATTGGGGCCGGTTGGAAGCCGGTCATGATTAACCGACTCACCACTTATAGAACCCACAAAGGAGTTATCCCCAACATGTGGGTTTATAATTTTAGCATTTGCATCTGTCAGGTGTATGCCTACACCCCGTGCATAGGTCGTGGCCATTTTCAAATGAAATGAGCCGAGGATATCCAGGACACGGTCGAATTAACCCCCAATGCTTATGTTATCAAACAAGACAGATTAAAACGGGTTATGTAAATTTATTAATCACAATCCGATTAAATGATTTCATACCCGACCAAGTGGTATTATTATAATACCATATCCCAAGCCCGTATAGGGAAAATGAGTTAAAAGTATTTACCTGATGCTAGCAGTAAATTCCTAAAGCTTTTCGAAGGTACCTTCTACCGGAAGCTATTTAATCTGTATAGAAGGTTTATTAACCTATTAGGATGCTAACAGGTCTTTCATTTAGTCAAGGACTTAGACCGGCTAGCTAGAAAGAGACCTTACGGTTTTAAACGCTCGATTAAGCGGAGAACGGAATAGAATGAGGTTTAGACCCGACAAGCTTGGATACTTGTATAATATGGGTAAACTAAACACATTCTGGAATTTGAGAATTTAATGATAAGGTTTGACCCGTTTCGGTTATTTTATGTAAACTAGTCACATAAGCCGATCCGAACACGTAAACGCGTAACGGGTAACCAAATAAATTATATACAGGTCTTATTCATTATTATGCTCAAAATATGTTAATACATCAGTAAGATGCTAACATATATGCCCAATAAGTAATTTAAACCAAAATAAGTCCCATAAGGGCATTTTGGTAATTTTAATGCCCATAAAAGAGTTTAATTGTGCAACTGAGTTTCAGGTCTGATTAAATCAGTAAAAATATGTATTTTTATAAGTTATAACAGTAGGATACCTTATATATGTGAAAATTATCTTATATAACCAAACTCTGTCCCGTAGGGCATTTTGGTAATTTTACATAGGCTTTAAAGGTCAAAATAGACTTCTGAGTTTAGAAAGTTTGGCTTACTGTATAATTATATAAATTAGCTCAAAACATCAGTGGGTAATAAGTTTTATATGTTAAAAATAGTTTTAACCCATACTAGGTGCTAAAAACGCTTAAAAGTCGGTTTAAAGGGGTATTCGGGTTAAAATAGGAAATCTGAGTTTTTTGATCAGTTTATAAAGTCCAAAATACTTTATTTATCATATGGAATCAGTAGCAAAAGGTTTGGCACTAAAAAGTTATGTAAAACTCATTTTATGCATGAAAAGGGTAAAACCGACCTTTACCGAAATCAAGCTATAATCCTATGTTATGCTCAGCCTAAAAATAATTAAAAATCTTCAAAAATCCCAAATTATTATTTTACATCAGTAGGTATAAGGGTTGATGTCAAAAATCGGGTTTAGATAGGCTTTATGCTAATTACGCCTTTTAATTAACAAAAAGCTTCTTAATTACGCTATTGAGCATAACTCCTATTCTAGACTTCCAATTGATGTCAAATTTTTAGGACATGTCTAAATATCAGTAGCAAAGGTGTTAGTCCAATCACATTGTTAAAACTCTCAGTTGTATGTAAAAAGGGCGTTTATGGCATTATTAAGCATAATTACGATCAAGTGCATATAATTCAAACCACTAAGCACCATGCAATATAACTCCAGGGGGTTATACTACTAAGTAATGTGGTCCTAATGGAAGCTTTAAAACTTGGAAGAATTAAGCTTGAACGGGTCAGAACTGAAAGTCAAAGAAAAAGTCAAGCTTTTGCGACTTTCGGTTATAAACTGACCTTAGACTGTTAGTTGCCGGGTTAGGACTGATAAAACATGTTTTAGTATTGATTACCAAGTCATTATAATGTTAAAATATAATTTAGAACCTCTGTTTTATTAATTAAAATCATTTTTGTAATTTCTGTCCAGTTTAACTTTTTGTCAAACTACTTTGACCCGACAATTGACCAGTCAAACGAGATAATTAGGAGGTGCCCTTTTAAGGGTTAATCACCTACACTAATGTGGTTCTATAACCACTTTCATTTTGATCAGTGGTTAAGCCACATGTAATTAAAACGAAAGTCAAACTAAATTTATAATAAGTTTGACTTAAAAGTAATTAAGCTAAATTAAACAACTAAACAAGTAATTAGAGGCTTACTTAAGGTCCTAGCAAACTTTTCTACACTTGATAATCATCTTCCTACTAATGGAAGCTCCAGAGCAAGTGCCTCAAGTGAATTGTTTGCAAATGTGTTTATGAACACAAGACTACCTCTCCTTATATAGTGAATTGTATGATCAAGGATCACTTCCAGGTGTTATTGGAGGCCCTGGGATCACCCCAGGTGTCCTAGCTAGTGAAATTAACCGACTTACAGCTCCCTAGGTCGTCACAAACTAGGTTAAGGCAGTTACATGGCTGAAACGTACATCTGTCCAAAAATTCGCCCAGATACAGGTCTTACGGACCGTAAGACTTAGATCTTTACGGTCCGTAACCGTCTTTCAAAACTGTCGCCCAGCTCCACTCCCTTACGGACCGTAAGGGTTAGACCTTTACGGTCCGTAAGATTTCTTCAGAAGACAAAAATTTTTGCAAACTTTGAGGTCTTGGCCATGCATTCCCTTAAAACTCGAATCTTTAGTCATTGTTAGTAGGAGGGGACCATAGAGGCAGACTTTGCATGCCTTTGCATGTGTTGCCATGCACCATTTCCATTTTGGACTCTTGTGGGAAGGTCATGAAGGCAAGATTTGTCGCAGACTCTCATAACATTCATTTCTTGAAGTTTTAGTTAATTAATATTAAGGGCAACTGGATTTGAAATTTATACAAATCAGATGTTTTACAAAATACATCATGGTTTGGGATCTATAATTTAAGTCGTTCAGAAGTATCAATTAACATGTCGACATTTTTAAATCTACCATACATCTTTTGATTTGATCCGGGATTATAACACGTTTGCATAAACGACACGTGTCTTTATTTTATAGGACATAAATTTTTCGAGGTGTTACATCCTCACCCCCTTAAAAGAAATCTCGACCTCGAGATTTACTGGAACAAATGAGGGTACTTTTCCTTCATAGTAGATTCCACCTCCCACGTGTACTCGGGACCTCTGCGAGCGTCCCATTTGACCTTACTATAGGCACATGCTTTCTTCGGAGCTTTTTAACTCGTCGATCCTCTATTGATATAGGTCTTTCAACAAATCTCAAGCTTTCATCAATTTGCACATCTTTATGAGACATAGCCAGCGATTCATCAGCTAGGCATTTCCTGAGATTACAAATGTGGAACACATTATGAATCCTACTGTCACACCCCCAAAATCCACACGCGGAGTATCACCGCTTGGAGGCGTGACTGACCAGGATCAAGCCACCAATCATATTGAACAAGCATGTAAGTAAACATAATTCAACCAAACAATATGAAAGGTGTTCAAAACCAAAGCATAGTTAAGTGTATAGCGGAAGCATAATTGTAAAACCCATTGAAAGTATTAAATACAAAATAGAGTAAGGTTCATAGCATGGCACACACTGCCATGTCCCACAACGACCGTTCCTCCCTGTGCAAGCTCCATAAGTACCTAATGTCCTGCAAGGCATGTAGCAACGAATCAACAACAAAGTTGAGCGAGTTCACAGTTGGCTGTTTGGTTATAGTATTCATTTCGTAAATCGTATGTTTGTTTTGTAAACCATGTATCGTATTAATCCGTATCGCGGCCAATCCAGGCATGTTTGCGATGATTAGTGGGGGCTTCCCATGTGTAACTAGACCACGCGTATCGACTGCTACGAAAATGTAAGAGGTGCCCTAAGTCAATGTCTATCAGCATTGACCCTTTGCCCATAGTCCATTAGTACACGCCCGTCCGACTGGCACGGTGTGAGGTTTGTTAAACCTAATAGCGCTATTAACTAATGACCCGCTCGCCATAGGCCTCGGCGATTAAGTCGATAAATGAGGGACTTCATTTGATAGAGTTGATGGTCTTATGATCGTGTACGTAGGTTTTACGTACGTGCCCTTCAATCCGAGGACAGTAGTCAGTATAAGTGTACGTAGGTTTTACGTACGTGCCCTTCAATCCGAGGACAGTAATAAGTATAACTGTACGTAGGTTTTACGTACGTGCCCTTCAATCCGAGGACAGTAATAATTAGTTTAATAGTAATGGTTGTACGAGTAGTTATTCAATCCCATTCCCAACCCCTGGGAATCCCATGCCTTGGCTAGTGTGAACTCACCTTGGTTTGCTCGGCAGATACACAGAAAGGTCAAGTCTAGCTGCTAGTGGTCAACCACGTCCTAACATGGCTACCATACAAGTCAGGTTTTGGTTTCAAGTAGTGCACATAAGTATCACATAAGCTAGCAGATAAGGAACACACACAGATCATGGCAAACACACATCATCACGTTTAACAGTCATAACGTATTCAACTTGTACGATTCAAGTGGAAGCCCAATAAATAACTTGCCTAACCCGTTGTGCGTCTAGCACATCTTGTGCGACTCACGACAGGTTGTGCGATCCACACATACCCGACCCAGCATCATGAATAGTCCAACAACTTATGCGGCCCAAGAATTAAGCAATTTCATAACCTTGTGCGGTCCAGTTCGGCTTGTGCGACTGGACAATCTTGTGCGATTGAGTTTAAATGTCCGGATTTCATGCAATCAGTTACAAACATTCAATGGTTTCCAAATTTGTCGTTTATCAATCAACAGTTTCTATCCTAGCTAATATTCGATCAAACCATACAACAGAGTCAACGGTCCAGCAATCATTCATCATCATCATATATCCGACACATACACATAGTCAATACAATCAGCAAGTACCCAACCCCAAACATGCATTATTCTACTATGATCGGTCCAATCAACATCACCCACAACAGATTTGTCCTATATGTCATTCAATTTCATCAACATGTGCATGTACCCGATTAATTCCAATAATATGTGCATGTTCTAAAATAGCGGCCCAATCATAAAAGACTAACCGGTTTATCATCACTAAGTCAATGACCCAAATTGGTTTAATTAAGATTTCATGTGCTAGTGTTTGTGAGGTCCAATAGTGACCAAGCTAGTTGTGATATTGTCAGTCAATAGCATGTGCACTTTATTACATTTAAAACTTCAATCATTATCATATCAATACTCATCACAACTAATCCCAGTTTCATCATCAAGTTAGTGCTAGAACATATTAATCAATCACTATATCTTTACCATTGATCGAACAGTCTAATTGAACAACAAAGGATATTTAACACATGTACACACTTAATCGAACAACACTAGACATTTAACGCATATACACACCTTGATCGAGCAACAATTAATCAAGCACTAGCATGAAATGAATAAGTAGAGATGACTAACCAAACAATCTGCCAATGTGAGATGCAAATCGAAACATAAGGGTTTTGCTACTGCCGTCACCCGTAGGGTTTGTAGGTTGTTTTCAGTTTTGAAGTTTTCTTCTCTACTACCTTAACATGTTATGTAAATATAAAGTGCAAGGGTTTGGAATAGTTTGGGCTTGAGCCGAACTAATAGGTTTACTAAGGTGGGCCGGTGGTTAACTTGGTTAATCTTGCAATATTCAGCGATAATTCACAACATATAGTGGGCCGGGATCAAATGTAATGCGTAGGATGTTGGGCCGAATTCAATGTGAATGTGCAGTGGGCTCGTGGCCCAATTGATACACGGCCCAAATATCGAAACATCACTTGATAGATTATTGTAGCGATTAATTTAACAGGGTTAAGCCAAATAGAGACCTTGAAAACTCGGGTTGTCACATTATCCCCAACTTGAAAGAAATTTCGTCCTGAAATTTAGCACGTGGTTACTGAGGAAGCTAGTTGTGTTGTGTAGTTGACTGGTTTTCCTGGGGTGTCACATCCTCCCCCCGTTGATCTGGAATTTCGTCCCGAAATTCCGCAGTAGCTTCAGCCTCAGTAGTGGTTGTACTTTTTGCGAACAATTGGGGATACTTTTGTTTCATCTGATCTTCGCGTTCCCAGGTGAACTCTGGGCCACGACGTGAGTTCCAACGAACTCGAACGAGAGGTATTCTAGTGCGCTTGAGGACCTTAACATCCCGGTCCGTGATTTCAACTGGTTCCTCGACGAATCGTAACTGGTCGTCGATAGTGAGCTCCTTCAAAGGAACTATGAGGGTCTCATCTGACAGACACTTCTTCAGATTCGACACGTGGAAAACGTTGTGAACTGCACTGAGTTCTGTTGGTAGGTTTAGTTTGTAGGCCACCCTGCCTATTTTCTCTATGATTTCGAACGGTCCAACGTATCGTGGGTTAAGTTTGCCTCGTTTGCCAAAACGAACCACACCCTTCCAGGGTGAAACTTTGAGTAGCACTCGCTCCCCAACCTGGAGCTCGAGTGGTTTCCTGTCCTTATCGCCGTAACTTTTCTGACGGTCACGAGCTGCCGCCATTCGTTGTCGTATTTGAGCATTTCGTTCTGTTGTGTCTACCACAAGTTCTGGGCTAGTGATCTGACTATCCCCCACTTCTGCCCAACAAGAGGTGACCGGCATTTACGCCCATACAATGCCTCAAACGGAGCAGCTTTAATGCTGGTGTGGTAGCTGTTATTGTACGAAAATTCCACAAGTGGCAGATGCTTTTCCCAGCCGTTGCCAAAGTCAATTACACATGCCCTAAGCATGTCTTCAAGTGTCTGGATGGTGCGTTCAGACTGCCCATCCGTTTGCGGGTGATAAGCTGTGCTCATATCTAAACGTGAGCCAAAGGACTTGTGCATTGCTTGCCACAGTTCCGAAGTAAAACGTGCATCACGATCCGAGATAATAGAGGTGGGCACTCCGTGCCTCGAGACAACTTCCTTAAGATATACGTCTGCTAGAGTGGAGAACTTATCTGTTTCCTTGATATCTAAGAAGTTAGCAGACTTTGTGAGTCGATCCACGATCACCCAAATAGTATCGTTACCACGTTGAGATCTAGGCAGGCCGGTAACAAAATCCATGGAAATTTGCTCCCATTTCCATTGTGGTATCTCTGGTTGTTGGAGTAGGCATGAGGGTTTCTGATATTCCGTCTTGACTCTCGCACAAGTCAAGCACTTGCTAACGTAAGTTGCTATGTGGGCCTTCATGCTAGGCCACCAATACGTAGTTTTGATATCGTGGTACATTTTATCCGAACCAGGATATACTGAGTAGCGAGACTTGTGTGCCTCATCCATCACAAGCTCTCGTAGGTTGCCATAAAGTGGGACCCGAATGCGTCATGTGACGTAGTAAGCACCGTCTTCCTTTTGTTCTAAGCGTTGCCTTGAGCCGCGTAGGGCTTCAGCCCTGATGTTTTCTTGTTTCAATGCTTCTACCTGAGCATCTCGTATCTGAGAAGGAAGACTAGACTGTATAGGGAGTTGTAAAGCTTGTACGCGCTTGGGCACAGTGTCCTTTCGACTGAGGGCGTCAGCCAAAACATTCGCTTTGCCTGGGTGGTACCTAATCGAGCATTCGTAGTCATTCAGTAGTTCGACTCATTGTCGTTGTCGCATATTCAGTTCCTTCTGTTTGAAGATATGCTCGAGGCTCCTGTGATCAGTGTAGATGGCGCACTTGGTACCGTACAGGTAGTGTCTCCATATCTTAAGTGCAAAAACAACAGCTCCAAGCTCTAGATCGTGTGTAGTGTAGTTCTTTTCATGAACTTTGAGTTGACGTGAGGCTTAGGCTATAACTTTATCCCATTGCATCAATACACAACCAATACCCTGAATTGATGCGTCGCAGTAATCCACAAAGTCGTCTGTGCCCTCTGGCAATGAAAGGATAGGTGCACTGCAATGTCTATCCGTTAAGTGCTGGAATGCTAATTCCTGTGCGTTTCCCCATCGATAAACAACGCCTTTCTGCGTCAGTGAGGTGAGAGGCTGAGCAATCTTGGAAAAATCCTTAATGAACCTCCTGTAGTAACCTGCCAAGCCCAAGAATTGGCGAATCTCTGTTGGTGTACGAGGTGCAGGCCAGTTCTTAATTGAGTCGTAAATGTTGCTCGTGTTCCTCCTGACTCTTCGAATAGATTAGGATGTCGTCGATGAATACAATAACGAACTTGTTTAGGTACGGCTTGCACACTCGATTCATCAAGTCCATGAAGACCGCAGGTGCGTTTGTCAGCCCAAAAGGCATGACCAAAAACTCATAGTGTCCATAACGAGTTCTAAAGGTTGTTTTGGAGACGTCCTCTTATCGGACTCTCAGCTGGTGATATCCTGATCTCAAATCAATCTTCGAGTAAGAGCTCGACCCTTGCAACAGGTCGAATAGTTCATCAATGCGTGGAAGAGGATAGCGATTCTTCACTGTTGCCTTGTTGAGTTCACGGTAGTCGATGCACATTCTGAAAGTACCGTATTTCTTCTTCCCAAACAGGACTGGAGCTCCCCAGGGCGAAGAGCTAGGATGAATAAAACCCTTACCCAAGAGTTCTTGTAGTTGCGTAGAGAGCTCTTTTAGTTCTGATGGGGCTAAACGATGAGGCGCTCGAGCTATTGGTGCAGCTCCAGGAGCTAGTTCAATCTGAAACTCGACTTGGCGATGTGGCGGAAGGCCAGGTAGTTCCTCAGGAAATACCTCAGGATAGTCGCGTACAATTGGAAAATCTTCTATCTTCTTCTCCTTCTTCGAGGTTTCAGTAACTAGAGCCAAAATAGCAGTGTGGCCCTTACGCAAACACTTCTGGGCCTTAAGGAAATAGATGATGCTCACAACAGCACCGCTCTTGTCGCCACGAATCATGAGAGGTTCATCACCTGGGCGAGGAATACGGACAATCTTCTCATTGCAAAGAATCTCTGCTTGGTGTTGGGATAACCAGTCCATACCAATAACGATGTCGAAACCATCATACGTTGGGGTCATTCCTAGCATCACCCTGACTAATCACGAACACCCGACCCCTGGCACCATTGCCTTCGTTATTACCCCCGTTGTTGTCTCCATTATGGTTCCCGTTTCCTTGGTTGGGGTTCTGATTCTGGTTCTGGTTCAACTGTGGACAGTGTCTCTCGAAGTGACCTTCAGCACCACACTGATGGCATCCCTTGTTACCCTGATGTTGTTGCTGATTTTGTGGAGCTTGTGGCTGCTGTTGTCGGTTCTGGTTTGCAGGACGTGAGATTCTAAAATCTTTGGCTCCATGACCAAGCTTGTTGCATCTCTGATAACGATCTTTGTTGCACTTCCCGCTGTGGTGCAAATTACATCGATTGCACTTAGGGTGGTTTCCCTCGTATCCACCCTGATTTCGATTACCAAAAGACTGATGACTGGGGCTCTTGTACTCATCCGTTTTTCGCTGCTGCGACTGAGACTGAACCGAAGTGGAACCCTTGCTCGAATTCCATCCCACTTGCGTTTGTTGTCACTGGGAGCATCCGAAGTAATTGTAGCAGTATTAATACGTTTCTATTTCTGACCCCGTCATCTTGAGGTTGAAGAACTCTACCTTCAACTTATGAATGTCATCACGATTGCAATATTCCTCTTTGATCCGTTCCTTGAAGGTGTTCCATGGGGTGGCATTAGCAGCAACCAAACCCCAGCATTTGGACCTGAGCGTTCCACCATGTGAACGCTATACCCTCGAGAGTACCGATAGCATACTTCACTCTGTGAGCCTCAGGGCATTCACACATCTCGAAAACAGATTCGAGCTTTTCAAACCAGTGGAGGAGACCTACAGCTCCTTCAGTGCCGCTAAACGTTTTAGGACGACAGTCCATGAACGTCTTGAATATGCATACAGGTGGCTGAGCGTTCTGACCTTGTTGCGCGAGGAAGGAAAGACTGGGTTAAGCTCGAGAGTTGGGTCATGAGAGTAAGATCTAACATCCTAGGATAGGTTCGGAATAGCAGGTTATACCTCCTGCCTGAGCGGCTGCGAGTGCTGCCGTAACTTGTTCGTTGATAAGAGCCGTCAGCCGGCTTGAGTTAGGTTCTCCCATTCCCTCATGATCTTCACATCGAAAGAAACACAAGTAGGAAAGGTGTCGCGAATGTGCGTAAGTGTGTAGTGACAGTAGGGAGCAAGCACAAATGTGTTTTCAAACTATAGTTGCTACGTTTATCTAAGCATACCATGAGCAAAGTTCTATGCAATCTAGCAAGTAGGCAATATAAACATAATCCATACCACCTAGAATGTCGAGCCTTGCACGTGGAGCGAAGCATCGTTGTGGATCATAGAGCACTGTACAGGTTATAGTCTGGTTTTAACAAAAACGTTTTCCCTTATTAAAACCAAGTTCTCTATAACCAATGGCTCTGATACCAATCTGTCACACCCCCAAAATCAACACGCGGAGTATCACCGCTTGGAGGCGTGACTGACCAGGATCAAGCCACCAATCATATTGAACAAGCATGTAAGTAAACATAATTCAACCAAACAATATGAAAGGTGTTCAAAACCAAAGCATAGTTAAGTGTATAGCGGAAGCATAATTGTAAAACCCATTGAAAGTATTAAATACGAAATAGAGTAATGTTCATAGCATGGCACACACTGCCATGTCCCACAACGACCGTTCCTCCCTGTGCAAGCTCCATAAGTACCTAATGTCCTGCAAGGCATGTAGCAACGAATCAACAACAAAGTTGAGCGAGTTCACAGTTGGCTGTTTGGTTATAGTATTCATTTCGTAAATCGTATGTTTGTTTTGTAAACCATGTATCGTATTAATCCGTATCGCGGCCAATCCAGGCATGTTTGCGATGATTAGTGGGGGCTTCCCATGTGTAACTAGACCACACGTATCGACTGCTACGAAAATGTAAGAGGTGCCCTAAGTCAATGTCTATCAGCATTGACCCTTTGCCCATAGTCCATTAGTACACGCCCGTCCGACTGGCACGGTGTGAGGTTTGTTAAACCTAATAGCGCTATTAACTAATGACCTGCTCGCCATAGGCCTCGGCGATTAAGTCGATAAATGAGGGACTTCATTTGATAGAGTTGATGGTCTTATGATCGTGTACGTAGGTTTTACGTACGTGCCCTTCAATCCGAGGACAGTAATAATTAGTTTAATAGTAATGTTTGTACGAGTAGTTATTCAATCCCATTCCCAACCCCTGGGAATCCCATGCCTTGGCTAGTGTGAATTCACCTTGGTTTGCTCGGCAGATACACAGAAAGGTCAAGTCTAGCTGCTAGTGGTCAACCACGTCCTAACATGGCTACCATACAAGTCAGGTTTTGGTTTCAAGTAGTGCACATAAGTATCACATAAGCTAGCAGATAAGGAACACACACAGATCATGGCAAACACACATCATCACGTTTAACAGTCATAACGTATTCAACTTGTACGATTCAAGTGGAAGCCCAATAAATAACTTGCCCAACCCGT
The DNA here is from genome assembly GCA_030545235.1 of Helianthus tuberosus. Classification (NCBI taxonomy): domain Eukaryota; kingdom Viridiplantae; phylum Streptophyta; class Magnoliopsida; order Asterales; family Asteraceae; genus Helianthus; species Helianthus tuberosus. The sequence continues at coordinate 160,107,684 of CM060415.1, forward strand.
TGTGCGTCTAGCACATCTTGTGCGACTCACGACAGGTTGTGCGATCCACACATACCCGGCCCAGCATCATAAATAGTCCAACAACTTATGCGGCCCAAGAATTAAGCAATTTCATAACCTTGTGCGGTCCAGTTCGGCTTGTGCGACTGGACAATCTTGTGCGATTGAGTTTAAATGTCCGGATTTCATGCAATCAGTTACAAACATTCAATGGTTTCCAAATTTGTCGTTTATCAATCAACAGTTTCTATCCTAGCTAATATTCGATCAAACCATACAACAGAGTCAACGGTCCAGCAATCATTCATCATCATCATATATCCGACACATACACATAGTCAATACAATCAGCAAGTACCCAACCCCAAACATGCATTATTCTACTATGATCGGTCCAATCAACATCACCCACAACAGATTTGTCCTATATGTCATTCAATTTCATCAACATGTGCATGTACCCGATTAATTCCAATAATATGTGCATGTTCTAAAATAGCGGCCCAATCATAAAAGACTAACCGGTTTATCATCACTAAGTCAATGACCCAAATTGGTTTAATTAAGATTTCATGTGCTAGTGTTTGTGAGGTCCAATAGTGACCAAGCTAGTTGTGATATTGTCAGTCAATAGCATGTGCACTTTATTACATTTAAAACTTCAATCATTATCATATCAATACTCATCACAACTAATCCCAGTTTCATCATCAAGTTAGTGCTAGAACATATTAATCAATCACTATATCTTTACCATTGATCGAACAGTCTAATTGAACAACAAAGGATATTTAACACATGTACACACTTAATCGAACAACACTAGACATTTAACGCATATACACACCTTGATCGAGCAACAATTAATCAAGCACTAGCATGAAATGAATAAGTAGAGATGACTAACCAAACAATCTGCCAATGTGAGATGCAAATCGAAACATAAGGGTTTTGCTACTGCCGTCACCCGTAGGGTTTGTAGGTTGTTTTCAGTTTTGAAGTTTTCTTCTCTACTACCTTAACATGTTATGTAAATATAAAGTGCAAGGGTTTGGAATAGTTTGGGCTTGAGCCGAACTAATAGGTTTACTAAGGTGGGCCGGTGGTTAACTTGGTTAATCTTGCAATATTCAGCGATAATTCACAACATAGAGTGGGCCGGGATCAAATGTAATGCGTAGGATGTTGGGCCGAATTCAATGTGAATGTGCAGTGGGCTCGTGGCCCAATTGATACACGGCCCAAATATCGAAACATCACTTGATAGATTATTGTAGCGATTAATTTAACAGGGTTAAGCCAAATAGAGACCTTGAAAACTCGGGTTGTCACATTATCCCCAACTTGAAAGAAATTTCGTCCTGAAATTTAGCACGTGGTTACTGAGGAAGCTAGTTGTGTTGTGTAGTTGACTGGTTTTCCTGGGGTGTCACATCCTCCCCCCGTTGATCTGGAATTTCGTCCCGAAATTCCGCAGTAGCTTCAGCCTCAGTAGTGGTTGTACTTTTTGCGAACAATTGGGGATACTTTTGTTTCATCTGATCTTCGCGTTCCCAGGTGAACTCTGGGCCACGACGTGAGTTCCAACGAACTCGAACGAGAGGTATTCTAGTGCGCTTGAGGACCTTAACATCCCGGTCCGTGATTTCAACTGGTTCCTCGACGAATCGTAACTGGTCGTCGATAGTGAGCTCCTTCAAAGGAACTATGAGGGTCTCATCTGACAGACACTTCTTCAGATTCGACACGTGGAAAACGTTGTGAACTGCACTGAGTTCTGTTGGTAGGTTTAGTTTGTAGGCCACCCTGCCTATTTTCTCTATGATTTCGAACGGTCCAACGTATCGTGGGTTAAGTTTGCCTCGTTTGCCAAAACGAACCACACCCTTCCAGGGTGAAACTTTGAGTAGCACTCGCTCCCCAACCTGGAGCTCGAGTGGTTTCCTGTCCTTATCGGCATAACTTTTCTGACGGTCACGAGCTGCCGCCATTCGTTGTCGTATTTGAGCATTTCGTTCTGTTGTGTCTACCACAAGTTCTGGGCCAGTGATCTGACTATCCCCCACTTCTGCCCAACAAGAGGTGACCGGCATTTACGCCCGTACAATGCCTCAAACGGAGCAGCTTTAATGCTGGTGTGGTAGCTGTTATTGTACGAAAATTCCACAAGTGGCAGATGCTTTTCCCAGCCGTTGCCAAAGTCAATTACACATGCCCTAAGCATGTCTTCAAGTGTCTGGATGGTGCGTTCAGACTGCCCATCCGTTTGCGGGTGATAAGCTGTGCTCATATCTAAACGTGAGCCAAAGGACTTGTGCATTGCTTGCCACAGTTCCGAAGTAAAACGTGCATCACGATCCGAGATAATAGAGGTGGGCAATCCGTGCCTCGAGACAACTTCCTTAAGATATACGTCTGCTAGAGTGGAGAACTTATCTGTTTCCTTGATATCCAAGAAGTTAGCAGACTTTGTGAGTCGATCCACGATCACCCAAATAGTATCGTTACCACGTTGAGATCTAGGCAGGCCAGTAACAAAATCCATGGAAATTTGCTCCCATTTCCATTGTGGTATCTCTGGTTGTTGGAGTAGGCATGAGGGTTTCTGATATTCCGTCTTGACTCTCGCACAAGTCAAGCACTTGCTAACGTAAGTTGCTATGTGGGCCTTCATGCTAGGCCACCAATACGTAGTTTTGATATCGTGGTACATTTTATCCGAACCAGGATATACTGAGTAGCGAGACTTGTGTGCCTCATCCATCACAAGCTCTCGTAGGTTGCCATAAAGTGGGACCCGAATGCGTCATGTGACGTAGTAAGCACCGTCTTCCTTTTGTTCTAAGCGTTGCCTTGAGCCGCGTAGGGCTTCAGCCCTGATGTTTTCTTGTTTCAATGCTTCTACCTGAGCATCTCGTATCTGAGAAGGAAGACTAGACTGTATAGGGAGTTGTAAAGCTTGTACGCGCTTGGGCGCAGTGTCCTTTCGACTGAGGGCGTCAGCCACAACATTCGCTTTTCCTGGGTGGTACCTAATCGAGCATTCGTAGTCATTCAGTAGTTCGACTCATTGTCGTTGTCGCATATTCAGTTCCTTCTGTTTGAAGATATGCTTGAGGCTCCTGTGATCAGTGTAGATGGCGCACTTGGTACCGTACAGGTAGTGTCTCCATATCTTAAGTGCAAAAACAACAGCTCCAAGCTCTAGATCGTGTGTAGTGTAGTTCTTTTCATGAACTTTGAGTTGACGTGAGGCGTAGGCTATAACTTTATCCCATTGCATCAATACACAACCAAGACCCTGAATTGATGCGTCGCAGTAATCCACAAAGTCGTCTGTGCCCTCTGGCAATGAAAGGATAGATGCACTGCAATGTCTATCCGTTAAGTGCTGGAATGCTAATTCCTGTGCGTTTCCCCATCGATAAACAACGCCTTTCTGCGTCAGTGAGGTGAGAGGCTGAGCAATCTTGGAAAAATCCTTAATGAACCTCCTGTAGTAACCTGCCAAGCCCAAGAATTGGCGAATCTCTGTTGGTGTACGAGGTGCAGGCCAGTTCTTAATTGAGTCGTAAATGTTGCTCGTGTTCCTCCTGACTCTTCGAATAGATTAGTATGTCGTCGATGAATACAATAACGAACTTGTTTAGGTACGGCTTGCACACTCGATTCATCAAGTCCATGAAGTCCGCAGGTGCGTTTGTCAGCCCAAAAGGCATGACCAAAAACTCATAGTGTCCATAACGAGTTCTAAAGGCTGTTTTGGAGACGTCCTCTTCTCGGACTCTCAGCTGGTGATATCCTGATCTCAAATCAATCTTCGAGTAAGAGCTCGACCCTTGCAACAGGTCGAATAGTTCATCAATGCGTGGAAGAGGATAGCGATTCTTCACTGTTGCCTTGTTGAGTTCACGGTAGTCGATGCACATTCTGAAAGTACCATATTTCTTCTTCCAAACAGGACTGGAGCTCCCCAGGGCGAAGAGCTAGGACGAATAAAACCCTTACCCAAGAGTTCTTGTAGTTGCGTAGAGAGCTCTTTTAGTTCTGATGGGGCTAAACGATGAGGCGCTCGAGCTATTGGTGCAGCTCCAGGAGCTAGTTCAATCTGAAACTCGACTTGGCGATGCGGCGGAAGGCCAGGTAGTTCCTCAGGAAATACCTCAGGATAGTCGCGTACAATTGGAAAATCTTCTATCTTCTTCTCCTTCTTCGAGGTTTCTGTAACGAGAGCCAAAATAGCAGTGTGGCCCTTACGCAAACACTTCTGGGCCTTAAGGAAAGAGATGATGCTCACAACAGCACCGCTCTTGTCGCCACGAATCATGAGAGGTTCATCACCTGGGCGAGGAATACAGACAATCTTCTCATTGCAAAGAATCTCTGCTTGGTGTTGGGATAACCAGTCCATACCAATAACGATGTCGAAACCATCATACGTTGGGGTCATTCCTAGCATCACCCTGACTAATCACGAACACCCGACCCCTGGCACCATTGCCTTCGTTATTACCCCTGTTGTTGTCTCCATTATGGTTCCCGTTTCCTTGGTTGGGGTTCTGATTCTGGTTCTGGTTCAACTGTGGACAGTGTCTCTCAAAGTGACCTTCAGCACCACACTGATGGCATCCCTTGTTACCCTGATGTTGTTGCTGATTTTGTGGAGCTTGTGGCTGCTGTTGTCGGTTCTGGTTTGCAGGACGTGAGATTCTAAAATCTTTGGCTCCATGACCAAGCTTGTTGCATCTCTGATAACGATCTTTGTTGCACTTCCCGCTGTGGTGCAAATTACATCGATTGCACTTAGGGTGGTTTCCCTCGTATCCACCCTGATTTCGATTACCAAAAGACTGATGACTGGGGCTCCTGTACTCATCCGTTTTTCGCTGCTGCGACTGAGACTGAACCGAAGTGGAACCCTTGCTCGAATTCCATCCCACTTGCGTTTGTTGTCACTGGGAGCATCCGAAGTAATTGTAGCAGTATTAATACGTTTCTATTTCTGACCCCGTCATCTTGAGGTTGAAGAACTCTACCTTCAACTTATGAATGTCATCACGATTTCAATATTCCTCTTTGATCCGTTCCTTGAAGGTGTTCCATGGGGTGGCATTAGCAGCAACTAAACCCCAGCATTTGGACCTGAGCGTTCCACCATGTGAACGCTATACCCTCGAGAGTACCGATAGCATACTTCACTCTGTGAGCCTCAGGGCATTCACACATCTCGAAAACAGATTCGAGCTTTTCAAACCAGTGGAGGAGACCTACAGCTCCTTCAGTGCCGCTAAACGTTTTAGGACGACAGTCCATGAACGTCTTGAATATGCATACAGGTGGCTGAGCGTTCTGACCTTGTTGCGCGAGGAAGGAAAGACTGGGTTAAGCGCGAGAGTTGGGTCATGAGAGTAAGATCTAACATCCTAGGATAGGTTCGGAATAGCAGGTTATACCTCCTGCCTGAGCGGCTGCGAGTGCTGCCGTAACTTGTTCGTTGATAAGAGCCGTCAGCCGGCTTGAGTTAGGTTCTCCCATTCCCTCATGATCTTCACATCGAAAGAAACACAAGTAGGAAAGGTGTCGCGAATGTGCGTAAGTGTGTAGTGACAGTAGGGAGCAAGCACAAATGTGTTTTCAAACTATAGTTGCTACGTTTATCTAAGCATACCATGAGCAAAGTTCTATGCAATCTAGCAAGTAGGCAATATAAACATAATCCATACCACCTAGAATGTCGAGCCTTGCACGTGGAGCGAAGCATCGTTGTGGATCATAGAGCACTGTACAGGTTATAGTCTGGTTTTAACAAAAACGTTTTCCCTTATTAAAACCAAGTTCTCTATAACCAATGGCTCTGATACCAATCTGTCACACCCCCAAAATCCACACGCGGAGTATCACCGCTTGGAGGCGTGACTGACCAGGATCAAGCCACCAATCATATTGAACAAGCATGTAAGTAAACATAATTCAACCAAACAATATGAAAGGTGTTCAAAACCAAAGCATAGTTAAGTGTATAGCGGAAGCATAATTGTAAAACCCATTACGTACGTGCCCTTCAATCCGAGGACAGTAATAAGTATAACTGTACGTAGGTTTTACGTACGTGCCCTTCAATCCGAGGACAGTAATAATTAGTTTAATAGTAATGGTTGTACGAGTAGTTATTCAATCCCATTCCCAACCCCTGGGAATCCCGTGCCTTGGCTAGTGTGAACTCACCTTGGTTTGCTCGGCAGATACACAGAAAGGTCAAGTCTAGCTGCTAGTGGTCAACCCCGTCCTAACATGGTTACCATACAAGTCAGGTTTTGGTTTCAAGTAGTGCACATAAGTATCACATAAGCTAGCAGATAAGGAACACACACAGATCATGGAAAACACACATCATCACGTTTAACAGTCATAACGTATTCAACTTGTACGATTCAAGTGGAAGCCCAATAAATAACTTGCCCAACCCGTTGTGCGTCCAGCACATCTTGTGCGACTCACGACAGGTTGTGCGATCCACACATACCCGGCCCAGCATCATAAATAGTCCAACAACTTATGCGGCCCAAGAATTAAGCAATTTCATAACCTTGTGCGGTCCAGTTCGGCTTGTGCGACTGGACAATCTTGTGCGATTGAGTTTAAATGTCCGGATTTCATGCAATCAGTTACAAACATTCAATGGTTTCCAAATTTGTCGTTTATCAATCAACAGTTTCTATCCTAGCTAATATTCGATCAAACCATACAACAGAGTCAACGGTCCAGCAATCATTCATCATCATCATATATCCGACACATACACATAGTCAATACAATCAACAAGTACCCAACCCCAAACATGCATTATTCTACTATGATCGGTCCAATCAACATCACCCACAACAGATTTGTCCTATATGTCATTCAATTTCATCAACATGTGCATGTACCCGATTAATTCCAATAATATGTGCATGTTCTAAAATAGCGGCCCAATCATAAAAGACTAACCGGTTTATCATCACTAAGTCAATGACCCAAATTGGTTTAATTAAGATTTCATGTGCTAGTGTTTGTGAGGTCCAATAGTGATCAAGCTAGTTGTGATATTGTCAGTCAATAGCATGTGCACTTTATTACATTTAAAACTTCAATCATTATCATATCAATACTCATCACAACTAATCCCAGTTTCATCATCAAGTTAGTGCTAGAACATATTAATCAATCACTATATCTTTACCATTGATCGAACAGTCTAATTGAACAACAAAGGATATTTAACACATGTACACACTTAATCGAACAACACTATACATTTAACGCATATACACACCTTGATCGAGCAACAATTAATCAAGCACTAGCATGAAATGAATAAGTAGAGATGACTAACCAAACAATCTGCCAAGGTGAGATGCAAATCGAAACATAAGGGTTTTGCTACTGCCGTCATCCATAGGGTTTGTAGGTTGTTTTCAGTTTTGAAGTTTTCTTCTCTACTACCTTAACATGTTATGTAAATATAAAGTGCAAGGGTTTGGAATAGTTTGGGCTTGAGCCGAACTAATAGGTTTACTAAGGTGGGCCGGTGGTTAACTTGGTTAATCTTGCAATATTCAGCGATAATTCACAACATATAGTGGTCCGGGATCAAATGTAATGCGTAGGATGTTGGGCCAAATTCAATGTGAATGTGCAGTGGGCTCGTGGCCCAATTGATACACGGCCCAAATATCGAAACATCACTTGATAGATTATTGTAGCGATTAATTTAACAGGGTTAAGCCAAATAGAGACCTTGAAAACTCGGGTTGTCACACCCACTTAGCTCCTCAGGTAAGTTTAGCTTGTAAGCTACACTGCCGACACATTCAATAATCTCGAATGGTCCAATATACCTAGGGCTTAACTTGCCTTTTTTACCAAAACGCATCACACCTTTCCAGGGTGACACTTTCAATAGAACTCTATCGCCTACCTCAAAATTTAGAGGTTTTCGCCTCTTATTAGCATAACTTTTCTGCCTATCCCTGGCAGCTTTCAGGCGATCACGAATCTGGACAATCTTGTCCGTTCTTTCAAGGACGATATCAGGTCCTGATAACTGAACTTCTCCTACTTCTGCCCAACAGACAGGCGTTCTGCATTTCCTACCATATAATGCCTCAAAAGGCGCAGCCTTAATGCTTGTATGGTAGCTATTGTTATAGGAGAATTCTATTAATGGCAGGTGGTCATCCCAACTACCACCTAAATCAATAACACATGCACGAAGCATATCTTCCAAAGTTTGAATCGTACGCTCACTTTGTCCATCTGTCTGAGGATGGTAAGCAGTACTAAAATTCAAACGTGTGCCCAAGGATTGTTGGAAACTTTTCCAAAAGTGTGAGGTGTATCTAGTATCTCTATCAAAGATAATAGCTATCGGTACGCCATATAGAGCCACAATCTTATCTACGTACAACTGGGCTATTTTGTCGGAGCTATGAGTTTCCTTAATGGGTAAGAAATGTGCTGACTTAGTCAGTCTATCAACAATAACCCATATGGTATCATTTCCATGCCTTGTTTTAGGTAACTTGGTTATGAAATCCATGGTTACCATCTCCCATTTCCATGTAGGGAGTTCCGGTTGTTGTAGTAGACCTGATGGCTTTTGATGTTCAGCTTTAATCTGAGCACAAGTCAAGCATTTAGCTACATGGGTGGCAATAGATTTCTTCAACCCTGTCCACCAGTAATTAGCTTTCAAATCTTGATACATCTTGTCACCTCCCGGGTGAACTGAGTACTTGGAGTTGTGGGCTTCCTGGAGGATTATATCTCGAAGTCCTCCATGAATAGGAACCCAAATTCTTCCGTTCATCCTGAGAATTCCATCCTTCCCAGGTGCTAACTGCTCAGCAGTTATTCCTAACTTTTCATTTGGAAGATTATCTTCCAAAACAGCATCCTTCTGTGCTGCTAATAGTCTGTCGTTCAGACTATTCTTCAACTCAATGCTCTTGGCATTGATCCTAATTGGTTTAACTCTTTCCTTCCGGCTTAGAGCATCTGCAACCACATTCACTTTACCAGGATGGTAGCGAATTTCGCAATCATAGTCATTTAAGGTTTCCATCCAACGGCGTTGTCTCATATTAAGCTCTTTTTGATTGAACAAATGTTTGAGACTTTTGTGATCAGAAAAGATCACGCACTTAGTTCCATACAAATAATGTCTCCATAACTTTAGTGCGAATACAACGGCACCCAACTCCAAATCGTGGGTGGTGTAATTCTTCTCATGCACTTTTAGTTGTCGTGATGCATAGGCAATCACCTTGCCTCGCTGCATAAGCACACAACCCATACCGGTGTGTGAAGCATCACAGTATACAACAAACTCTTCAATTCCATCAGGTAAGGTTAACACCGGAGCATTGCTCAATTTTGTCTTAAGAATCTCAAAGGATTCTTGTTGCTTCGGACCCCAATCAAACTTAACATTCTTACGGGTTAAAGAAGTTAATGGTGCAGCTATTCTTGAGAAGTTCTCAATGAATCTTCTATAATATCCAGCTAAACCTAGAAAACTTCGGATTTCTGTAGGAGTCTTGGGTGCTTCCCAATTCATTACGGCTTCTACCTTAGCGGGATCAACTTGGATACCTCGCTCACTGACAACATGTCCAAGGAATTGGACTTCGCGAAGCCAGAACTCGCACTTGGAGAATTTAGCATACAATTTCTCCTGTCGAAGCAATCCTAAAATGCATCGAAGGTGCTTCTTGTGATCAATTTGGTTACGAGAGTAGATAAGTATGTCATCGATGAAGACGATGACAAATTTATCTAAATATGGCTTGCAGACCCTATTCATAAGATCCATGAATGCTGCTGGCGCATTTGTGAGTCCGAAAGGCATCACTAAAACCTCAAAGTGTCCATATCTTGTTCTGAATGTCGTCTTAGGTACATCTTCAGTTCTTACTTTAAGTTGATGATACCCAGATCTCAAATCAATCTTCGAGAAGTAGCTTGCCCCTTGGAGTTGATCGAACAAGTCGTCGATCCTGGGTAAGGGATAACGATTCTTGATCGTTACTTTATTCAATTCACGATAATCAATGCATAAGCGCATTGATCCGTCCTTCTTTTTCACAAACAATATAGGAGCTCCCCAAGGTGAAGAACTAGGTTTTATGAAACCTTTCTCCAATAGTTCATCCAATTGGGTTCTAAGCTCTTTCATTTCAATAGGCGCTAAGCGATAAGGGGCTCGTGCTATAGGTGCTGATCCTGGGAGAATGTCTATCCTGAACTCTACTTGCCTCTCAGGAGGTAATCCAGGTAATTCGTCAGGAAAGACATCAGGATATTCAGAGATAATTGGAATATCTTCAATTTTAGGCTTAGGATCACTCACAGTCACTTGTGCCATGTAAATGACACATCCACTTTTCATACACTGCGCTAACTTGAGAATAGACACATTGTTGGGCAATCCATATTGTGTATCTCCCTGAATGGTGACTGATTCGCCAGAAGGGGTTTTGATAATAACTAGCTTTTTATCACAGGCAATTTGGGCTTGGTTATGCGACAACCAATCCATGCCTAAAACTATATCAAACCCAGCCAATTTCATTGGCAAGAGAGATAACGGGATAAAATGATTCTTAATGGATATAGAACATCCATCAAGAAGAGTGGAAGCTGTTTCTAAGGACCATCAGCAAGCTCTACCTCGTACCTTATGTCTAGAGTCTTAATAGGCAGATTCAATAATTTACAGAACTTATAGTCTACAAAAGACTTATCAGCACCTGAATCAAATAAGACTCTAGCATAATTATTATTGACGAGGAAGGTACCTGTTATGACGTTTTCGTCATTTACCGCTTCCCTCGCTTGCATCTGGAAAACTCTCGCATTGTTCTTCTTTGCCTCCTCGGGCTTCTTTGCATTCTTGGGGCAATTTGTTTTAATGTGCCCCTTTTCATTGCAACCGTAGCAGGTTGCATCCTTTATATTTCGGCACTCAACAGACTTGTGCCCCTTCTTTTTACAGATCCCACGTGGTTTGGCCTGTGGGTCTTAGTTGCATTTCCCAAAATGCCTTTTGTTACAAGTCTTACACCTGGGCTTGTCGTTCGACTGCCCCTTTTTGGAACCAGAGTTCCTTTTACCCTTTTTGTTTGACTGAGGAGACTTATCATCCTCTCTCTTCCTCTTCCCCTCATCAGTGGTTTTCTTTGCCCTACTCCTCACAACATCTAGAGTGAGGGACAAAGATAAGTCCACAGCAGACCTATAAGTGGCTGGCTTTGAAGCCTTAACATTCCCTTTTACTTCAGGGGCCAAACCACCGATGAAACGCGCAATGCGTTTGGGTTCAGGAGTGACTAGATATGGCACAAGCCTTGACATTGAATTGAAGCTAGTCACATAGGATCTACAATCCAGATCCTTCATTACCAGGGTGAGGAAATCTGATTCAATCCTCTCAACCTCGTGTTGAGGGCAGTAAGTGTCCTTTACAAGATCTACAAACTTCTCCCAAGAAATATTATACAAGTGAACCTTCCCAGTAGACTGCACTAAAGCTTTCCACCATGTGAGGGCATCTCCCTTGAAGGATTGTGATACAAACATAACCACATCCTCCTTAGCACACCCGCTGATGTCTATTACAGTTTCCATCTCATCTAACCATTTCATACAATCAATATTCCCCTTTTCTCCAGTAAAATCCCTAGGCTTACAGGAGACAAAGTACTTGTAGGTACAACCCTTGGCATACCTAGGAGTCGGCTTGAGGACTATCTGCCTCTTGGGTTCACTACCCTGGTTAGATGAGTGCTGAGACTCACTTTTCTTATTAGTGTGGGGTTGAGAATGGGATTTTGACTGAGTTTGAGACCTAACAATACTAGGCTCTTTAAACTTAGCATCTACCGCTTGAGAAACTGCTGCGGTGATCATTGCTTGCAGTTCGGCACCAGTGATATTAATCCTGGTGTTGTTACCTTCTGTAGGATGACTGTTTGCTTCATCCGAGCCAGCCATTTCTGAATACTATATCAAACATAGATGATATATTTAATTTACATATTAGATCATCGTATTGATGAGTAGATGGTCATGGTATTAGTAAACCATATAGACCATAAAAATAATAATAATCAAAGAGATAATCATATTACACAAAGTTCGTCTCGAAGGACATTTAAATAGCTTAGAAAGCTTGTCACAGGGACGATTAAAATATAACCAACGATCCTTGGAATCAGTGATTATTTAAGGGTCGAACAAAGTTCATCGCCTTTTTGACAAGAAGTTTATGAATATTACTATCATTGTCATTATTACACCTTTGCTTATAAGCATACATCTCTAATGGATGTTAAGGTGTATACATCATATTGATGTTTATTAGCCATGATTCATGATGATCATATAGACTAAAAATAGTGGCTTGGAAAAATCCAAGCATAATAGGAAGATTGTGTGATTTCTCGTACCGCACAATTCAGGATTGTTAACATGTTTTCAGATGTTAACAGAGAGTTATTATCTTAGAAAGGTTATACCATCACAGCCATTTAATATTTTGGCTAGGTTATACCTCTAAGAGTTTCTTAGGCGGATTAAATAAAATTTGAAATGAAGTAGCATGATATAGTAAAATACATATTAAAATCGAAAATACTTCATTACAACTACGAAACGATTACAACGTTGCCCGAAAAGGGGCTGGAGAAAAAAAAAATCACAAACTGCCCATGCAGGGGCTACTGAAAACACTGCCCACGCAGGGGCTACTGAAACAGAAATAAGTCCACGCAGGGACTTGGTACATGAACACAAAATAAACGTCCTCGCAGGGACTTTATTATATGACAAACAAAACAACCCAACATCATCCTATTTCTTCTTGCCCTTGAGAAGGTTCATAAGACCCTTGACAAAACCATTGTGCTTCTTCTTGGTTTCATGAGCCTCATGTTCAACCCTGTCTAACCTCTCTAGGATCTCTTGAGTTTGCTGTTGCTGAACAGGAGGAGGTTGTTGGTATGACGGGTATTGATAATCCTGCGCCGGGTATCCCGTGGGATACACTGTAGGGTAAGAAGAAGGGTAAAGATGATGGTATTGTGCAGCTGTAAGGTATGGATCATGAGTCCCATAGTCAGATGGGTATCCAGACGGATTATACCCAGATGATCCTGGGTATGTCGGGATAGGGTTGTCAAAACCCAACGGTGGCTGTAGTGGTGCGTGTGAAACTGGCGGAAGGTTGACTTCCGGCACCGTGTGTGAGGGTCCACCCAACTGAGGGTCTTCTGGGATAGGAGGATATGAACTTGAGCCACGAGGAGATGCAAACTGTGGTCCCCCACGTACGGACATTCTAGCATTTCTCCTTCGCCTTGGAGGCTCGGGAGGCTGTTGAGGTGGATCCTCAACTGGTAAGGGTGGTGGGGTAACAGCTCGAAGTTGTGGTTCATCCAAGGGAGGTTGGACTGGGGAGTTATGGTATGATGGTGTAAAGAACCAGTCATACTGAGCTATCCTCTCCTGGAATGAGTCGGGCCCATGGTACCGTGATCCCTGAAATGGGGAACCGCTTGAAATACTTATTGGGTGGCCTGGTGTTCCTGTTTACAAATCCGGGTCCGGTTCGTCATCCATCTCCATTTCCTGAGAAAAGTGATCCTCAGGTCCCAAAGGGTTGTAGCCCAAAAAGTCATTAACATAAGCGTTGGGATTAAATTGTGAAGGTGAGTAAGTGGAATCTGAATGATGAAAAGGATGAGATTGAAAAGAGTGATGTGATTGGTTTGAATGACGAGCTCCTTGCGAAAGAGGGGAATGATGGGGTTCGATAGGAATGGGCAACCCAAAATAAGGAGGTCAGACGGTGAGGATCCCAGCGAGACGGAATGTCTTGCTGGTTCAAAACTATGGCTCCAATTATCCTTGGAGTCGGAGCCGGAAAGCGAGTCAGATGGCGTACGCATGTGGGAGGGTCCCGTGCTGCTAGACGGTCCTCCACGCATGGGTCCTTTGCCTTTTCCTCGTACTCGTGGTGGCATTTTCCTGTCAAAACAAATAAATATAATAAAACAATAAAAGGAAGGTTAAGAGTAAAATCCTAGGTCACTTGCCTAGACTCGAGAGTCTAAGGAATGTGCTTATTGTGTCATTGAGATTAAACACAAAAGGTTAGTGTTTAATTCACTCAATGTTGGCTCTGATACCAACCTGTCACACCCCGATATTTCCACATATTACCGATGGGCCCGGTGGGGAGTATCGTGACGTAGTTGATATCATCATAGTCAATACACACAATATAATAGCACAGCGGAAGTCTTGGTAAATAAACTATTACAAACCATACTGTCTGAGTGTTCGAGTTTATGAATATACATACTGGAATGTAATAAGATCCACAAGCGGATCATAAATGTACAAAGAAAACAAAATCAACAGACTTCAGGTATCTTATGGATTTGCAAGATCCTCTATTGACACCCTATAGCTCCAGCCTATTACGAGAGGTACCTGTCAAATCAGTCTTTAAGAAAATACGTCAGTTTACACTGGTAAATACAATTAACTGACTCTTTTGAAAACATTTAAGAAAATTGATTTAAGTGCACATGGCACAAATCTTTTATAACTTGGGACAATTATTTAATTATAATCTTGTATACAGATTTACATGTTTGTCTTACAATTGGGGCCGGTTGGAAGCCGGTCATGATTAACCGACTCACCACTTATAGAACCCACAAAGGAGTTATCCCCAACATGTGGGTTTATAATTTTAGCATTTGCATCTGTCAGGTGTATGCCTACACCCCGTGCATAGGTCGTGGCCATTTTCAAATGAAATGAGCCGAGGATATCCAGGACACGGTCGAATTAACCCCCAATGCTTATGTTATCAAACACGACAGATTAAAACGGGTTATGTAAATTTATTAATCACAATCCGATTAAATGATTTCTTACCCGACCAAGTGGTATTATTATAATACCATATCCCAAGCCCGTATAGGGAAAATAAGTTAAAAGTATTTACCTGATGCTAGCAGTAAATTCCTAAAGCTTTTCGAAGGCACCTTCTACCGGAAGCTATTTAATCTGTATAGAAGGTTTATTAACCTATTAGGATGCTAACGGGTCTTTCATTTAGTCAAGGACTTAGACCGGCTAGCTAGAAAGAGACCTTACGGTTTTAAACGCTCGATTAAGCGGAGACCGGAATAGAATGAGGTTTAGACCCGAAAAGCTTGGATACTTGTATAATATGGGTAAACTAAACACATTCTGGAATTTGAGAATTTAATGATAAGGTTTGACCCGTTTCGGTTATTTTATGTAAACTAGTCACATAAGCCGATCCGAACACGTAAACGCGTAACGGGTAACCAAATAAATTATATACAGGTCTTAATCATTATTATGCTCAAAATATGTTAATACAACAGTAAGATGCTAACATATATGCCCAATAAGTAATTTAAACCAAAATAAGTCCCATAATGGCATTTTGGTAATTTTAATACCCATAAAAGAGTTTAATTGTGCAACTGAGTTTCAGGTCTGATTAAATCAGTAAAAATATGTATTTTTATAAGTTATAACAGTTGGATACCTTATATATGTGAAAATTATCTTATATAACCAAACTATGTCCCGTATGGGCATTTTGGTAATTTTACATAGGCTTTAAAGGTCAAAATAGACTTCTGAGTTTAGAAACTTTGGCTTACTATATAATTATATAAATTAGCTCAAAACATCAGTGGGTAATAAGTTTTATATGTTAAAAATAGTTTTAACCCATACTAGGTGCTAAAAACGCTTAAAAGTCGGTTTAAAGGGGTATTCGGGTTAAAATAGGAAATCTGAGTTTTTGATCATTTTATAAAGTCCAAAATACTTTATTTATCATATGGAATCAGTAGCAAAAGGTTTGGCACTAAAAAGTTATGTAAAACTCATTTTATGCATGAAAAGGGTAAAACCGACCTTTACCGAAATCAAGCTATAATCCTATGTTATGCTCAGCCTAAAAATAATTAAAAATCTTCAAAAATCCCAAATTATTATTTTACATCAGTAGGTATAAAGGTTGATGTCAAAAATCGGGTTTAGATAGGCTTTATGTTAATTACGCCTTTTAATTAACAAAAAGCTTCTTAATTACGTTATTGAGCATAACTCCTATTCTAGACTTCCAATTGATGTCAAATTTTTAGGACATGTCTAAATATCAGTAGCAAAGGTGTTAGTCCAATCACATTGTTAAAAATCTCAGTTGTATGTAAAAAGGGCGTTTATGGCATTATTAAGCATAATTACGATCAAGTGCATATAATTCAAACCACTAAGCACCATGCAATATAACTCCAGGGGATTATACTACTAAGTAATGTGGTCCTAATGGAAGCTTTAAAACTTGGAATAATTAAGCTTGAACGGGTCATAACTGAAAGTCAAAGCAAAAGTCAAGCTTTTGCGACTTTCGGTTATAAACTTACCTTAGACTATTAGTTGTCGGGTTAGGACTGATAAAACATGTTTTAGTATTGATTACCAAGTCATTATAATGTTAAAATATAATTTAGAACCTCTGTTTTATTAATTAGAATCATTTTTGTAATTTCTGTCCAGTTTGACTTTTTGTCAAACTAATTTGACCCGACAATTGACCAGTCAAACGAGATAATTAGGAGGTGCCCTTTTAAGGGTTAATCACCTACACTAATGTGGTTCTATAACCACTTTCAATTTGATCAGTGGTTAAGCCACATGTAATTAAAATGAAAGTCAAACTAAATTTATAATAAGTTTGACTTAAAAGTAATTAAGCTAAATTAAACAACTAAACAAGTAATTAGAGGCTTACTTAAGGTCCTAGCAAACTTTTCTACACTTGATAATCATCTTCTTACTGATGGAAGCTCCAGAGCAAGTCCCTCAAGTGAATTGTTTGCAAATGTGTTTATGAACACAAGACTACCTCTCCTTATATAGTGAATTGTATGATCAAGGATCACTTCCAGGTGTTATTGGAGGCCTTGGGATCACCCCAGGTGTCCTAGCTAGTGAAATTAACCGACTTACAGCTCCCTAGGTCGTAACAAACTAGGTTAAGGCGGTTACATGGCTGAAACGTACATCTGTCCAAAAATTCGCCCAGATACAGGTCTTACGGACCGTAAGACTTAGAGCTTTACGGTCCGTAACTGTCTTTCAAAAATGTCGCCCAGCTCCACTCCCTTACGGACCGTAAGGGTTAGACCTTTACGGTCCGTAAGATTTCTTCAGAAGACAAAATTTTTTTGCAAACTTTGAGGTCTTGTCCATGCATTCCCTTAAAACTCGAATCTTTAGTCATTGTTAGTAGAAGGGGACCATAGAGGCAGACTTTGCATGCCTTTGCATGTGTTGCCATGCACCATTTCCATTTTGGACTCTTGTGGGAAGGTCATGAAGGCAAGATTTGTCGTAGACTCTCATAACATTCATTTCTTGAAGTTTTAGTTAATTAATACTAAGGGCAACCGGATTTGAAATTTATACAAATCAGATGTTTTACAAAATACATCATGGTTTGGGATCTATAATTTAAGTCGTTCAGAAGTATCAATTAACATGTCGAAATTTTTAAATCTACCATACATCTTTTGATTTGATCCGGGTTTATAACACGTTTGCATAAACGACACGTGTCTTTATTTTATAGGACATAAATTTTTCGAGGTGTTACATCCTTTGTCAAATGAATCCGGAGTACACAACATGAAGAACCCTCTGTTTTTTCACAAGCAAAACAAAAATTAAGTACCCAAAATACCCAAATAACTGATTATCATCGAATCAAACACATTCAAATGACCAATAAACACACTTTTTTTTTTCAAAGCAAAACAAACATGAAGAACCCTCCAGATATATACTTTCTTTCACTCAGACTAAATACTCCATTTGTTCTCTGTTTTGCTTTCATACTGAAACCCTAGCAACTCCAAATCGGTTCAATATATGTTGTGTAAGCAAAATATCACAATAAACATCAAACTATAGCTGATTGATTTCGATACACCACCTGCACATTTGCTTATCAAAACATCTGGAAGACTCAGACATGTAATTGAGAGATGAACACAACTACGGGTAAAGCCATGGCTGCAACACACGGTTGCAGAGTGAGAACTATGCAACCTGGATATTGCCCCGCCAAGATGCTACTCGGATCTTCTATGTACCCTCAAAATACAATCATCATCACAGTCTATTGTGTTATGTAACCTCGCTTTAAAGCATGATGTACAAGAGTAATTTGCCACTAAACTTAAACAACCTTTAAAGCATGATGTACAAGTGTTTTAAGCAGAAGAAACACATATGTAACCTCACAGGCTCAGCTTATGCATCATAGCCTCAACACTTTCAGATCAGACATATTAAGAACACAAGCTCAGCTTTTGCATCACAGCCTCAAACACTTTCAGTTCAGACAGATTAAGAACACAAGCTCAGGTTTTGCATCACAGCCTCAAACACTTTCAGTTCAGACAGATTAAGAACACAAGCTCAGCTTATGCATCATAGACTCAACACTTGCAGTTCAGACAGATTAAGAACACAAGCTCAGCTTTTTCATCACATTATAACTATTTTTAATAAACTTTTTGAATTTAAAGTAACAATTGATTTAAAGTAATGAATCAGGTTAAAACTCTAAACAGCTTTGCACTTGCATCAAATTATAACTCTTTTTAATAAACTTTTTGAATTTAAAGTAACAATTGATTTAAAGTAATGAATCAGGTTAAAACTCTAAACAGCTTTGCACGTGCATCAAATTATAACTCTTTTTAATAAACTTTTTGAATTTAAAGTAAAAATTGATTTAGTTTTTTTTTTATGACAAAAAAAATTGAACAGTAACCTGTCAGAAAGACTTTCGAAACCTTTTTCAGAAACCTAACTCCTGATTTTACAGTTGAACAGTTGACAACCTTTCAGAATCCAAAATATTTTACTGCTATCCTTTTTGAATTTTTTTACTGACGATGATTGTTCAAATACAGCTGTAAAAGCAAACACTGTTCGGATTTGTCAGAAAGGAAGCATGCTTGGAAGTCTATAAATTCAACTACATTCATCACAATTCATCACAACTCTACAAGCACTCAACTTAGATACTAAAACCTTCAGTAACATAAGCATGTAAATCAGCTACAAACATACCAGATCTGTAACAAACATAAAGGCTAAAATCATTTTAAGCACATTATCTATCTATCTATATCTATACTCTATACTACTTTAATAAGCATATAGGAAGGACAGAAATGGTCATTTGCCACTTTACAACCATTTGAAGCCCATTGTACAACCTTTAAAGCACAAAGGTGTTGAAAAATCCTTCAACAACACGCGGACCAGCTCATATAAACTAACCGAATGCATTTGACCCGTTTTAATCAAATGGATCCAATATATACTTTCTTTCAAAACATCTGGAAGACTCAGACATGTAATTGAGAGATGAACACAACTACGGGTAAAGCCATGGCTGCAACACACGGTTGCAGAGTGAGAACTATGCAACCTGGATATTGCCCCGCCAAGATGCTACTCGGATCTTCTATATACCCTCAAAATACAATCATCATCACAGTCTATTGTGTTATGTAACCTCGCTTTAAAGCATGATGTACAAGAGTAATTTGCCACTAAACTTAAACAACCTTTAAAGCATGATGTACAAGTGTTTTAAGCACAAGAAACACATATGTAACCTCACAGGCTCAGCTTATGCATCATAGCCTCAACACTTTCAGTTCAGACATATTAAGAACACAAGCTCAGCTTAAGTTATGCATCATAGACTCAACACTTTCAGTTCAGACAGATTAAGAACACAAGCTCAGCTTTTGTATCACAGCCTCAAACACTTTCAGTTCAGACAGATTAAGAACACAAGCTCAGCTTTTGCATCACAGCCTCAAACACTTTCAGTTTAGACAGATTAAGAACACAAGCTCAGCTTATGCATCATAGACTCAACACTTTCAGTTCAGACATATTAAGAACACAAGCTCAGCTTTTGCATCACAACCTCAAACACTTTCAGTTCAGACAGATTAAGAACACAAAATCCGGAGTACACAACAAGAGTAATTTGCCACTAAACTTAAACAACCTTTAAAGCAAGATGTACAAGTGTTTTAAGCACAAGAAACAAATATGTAACCTCACAGGCTCAGCTTATGCATCATAGCCTCAACACTTTCAGTTCAAACATATTAAGAACACAAGCTCAGCTTATGCATCATAGACTCGACACTTTCAGTTCAGACAGATTAAGAACACAAGCTCAGCTTTTGCATCACAGCCTCAAACACTTTCAGTTTAGACAGATTAAGAACACAAAATCCGGAGTACACAACAAGAGTAATTTGCCACTAAACTTAAACAACCTTTAAAGCATGATGTACAAGTGTTTTAAGCACAAGAAACAAATATGTAACCTCACAGGCTCAGCATATGCATCATAGCCTCAACACTTTCAGTTCATACATATTAAGAACACAAGCTCAGCTTATGCATCATAGACTCGACACTTTCAGTTCAGACAGATTAAGAACACAAGCTCAGCTTTTGCATCACAGCCTCAAACACTTTCAGTTCAGACAGATTAAGAACACAAAATCCGGAGTACACAACTCCTTTACCACCCACCGGAAACTGTAAAAGCAAAACTGAATCTTATCAGTAACATTAGATCTATAACAAACATAATCAGCTACAAACATACCAGATCTGTAACAAACATAATCAGTAACATAAGCATGTAAATCGGCTACAAACATACCAGATCTGTAACAAACATAATCAGCTACAAACATACCAGTTAGTTTATATGAGCATGGGGACGGATGTGAATGAAATGAAATTAGGGTTTAGATTTAGTGAAAGAAAGTATATATTGGATCCATTTGATTAAAACGGGTCAAATGCATCCGGTTAGTTTATATGAGCTGGTCCGCGTGTTGTTGAAGGATTTTTCAACACCTTTGTGCTTTAAAGGTTGTACAATGGGCTTCAAAAAAACCTAAACTAAAGAACACATACCACATCTGGTTATCCAGTAGTAAACAAACAAACATTTCGCAGAATAAAAAATCTACGGCTCAAACAATACCTTGTTGAAATTGTGTAGAGATCGACTCCAGATGATTCTTGCAAGATAAACACAATAATCAACTTCAAATTAAAGATACAAACTTCTTTAAAGAAAAAAAAACTAAACTACAGAACACATACCACATCTGGTTATTCCGGTGCTCCCTAACACGAACAACTCAACGGCAGATCTGAAATATTACACAGATCCGATTCAAATTCCAGATGATACTTGCAAGATAAACACAATAATCAACTTCAAATTAAAAATACAAACTTCTTTAAAGAAAAAAAAACTAAACTACAGAACACATACCACATCTGGTTATTCCGGTGCACCCTAACACGAACAACTCAACGGCAGATCTGAAATATTACACATATCCGATTCAAATAACAAAAAAAAAGATACTGTAAAAAGAAAGATACCGAGCGGTCAAACCAGTCGATCTGGTGTTGGATCTAGAGAGATTCATCGCTGAGGAAGCGTATATCTTGAAGCGACTGGTAAAGAAACCCTAGAAATGGTGGTGATGATAATGAGGAAGTCGATCTGGTGTCGGATGTAAAGAGATTCATCACAGAGAAACCCTAGATCTTGATCTTGGAGCGCCTGGTTTTGAAACCCTAGAACCGCGTCTAGTGAGAGAGAGAGAGAAAAGAAGAAGGATGGGGGCGGATGTGAATGAAATGAATATTAGGGTTTAGATTGAGTGAAAGAAGGTATATATTGGATCCATTTGGGTAAAACGGGTCAAAGAGATCCGGTTAGTTTGTATGAGCTGCTCCGCGTGTGTTGAAGGATTTTTCAACACCTTTGTGCTTAAAAGGTTGTACAATGGGCTTCAAATGGTTGTAAAGTGGCAAATGACCATTTATGTCCTTCCTATATGCTTATTAAAGTAGTATAGATAAAAGAAACCAAGTTTTGTACACGTGTCATTCATAGAAGGTATCCTCAAAGCTATACTTATCTTATTAACTAAATAAATAAATAATAAATTAATATTAAATCTTATCATACTTTAATAAAATATTATTCTCAAATCTAAATTGTTAATTTAATATATTTTTAAAACAAGTACCTCTCTTTTCTACTTATCTTATATTAAATATATATATAAATAATAAGTTAATATTAAATGTTATCCTAATTTATTAAAATATAACTTTTTTTTAGTAATTGGTATACAAAATTATATTTATTCAACTCGTGTAAAATGCGGAGTTTTTAAAAATATAACTTTTTTTATTATTTACTATACAAAGTTACATTTATATAACACGTGTAATACACGAAGTTTTAAAGATATAACTTTTTTATCATTTGCTATGTAAAATTAGATTTATTCAACACGTGTAATACACGAGTTTTTTAAGGATACAATTTTTTTTATTTGGTAGATTTTTCAACCCGACTATACACGGGGGTTTTAAAGATACGATGTTTTTAGTATTTAATATACAAAATTACATTTCTTTAATATGTGTAATACATATGGTTTTTAAAGATATAACTTTTTTTAGATCTATTCAACACGTGTAACATACCGGGTTTTTAAGGATGTAATATTTTTATTATTTGGTAGATTTATTCAACCCGATTATACACGGGTTTTTTAAAGATACGACGTCTTTAGTATTTAGTATACAAAATTACATTTATTTAATCTGTGTAATATAAATGGTTTTTAAAGATATAACTATTTTTTATTATTTATCTACTATAATAAAAGAAACCAACTTTTGGACACGCGTCATTCATTGAAGGTATCCTCAAATCTATACTTATCTTATATTAACTAAATAAATAATAAACTAATATTAAATCTTATCATACTTTAATAAAATATTATCCTCAAATCTAAATTGTTAATTTAATATATTTTTAAAACAAATACCTCTCTTTCCTATATATATATATATATATATATATATATATATATATTAATATTAAATGTTATCCTAATTTATTAAAAATATAACTTTTTTATTATTTGGTATACAAAATTATATTTATTCAACTCGTGTAAGACGCGTGGTTTTTAAAAATATTTTTTTTATTATTTACTATTCAAAGTTACATTTATATAACCCGTGTAATACACGAAGTTTTTAAAGATATAACTTTTTATCATTTGCTATGTAAAATTAGATTTATTTAACACCTGTAATACACGGGGTTTTTTATGGATATAATTTTTTTATTATTTGGTAGATTTTTTAACCCGACTATACATGGGTTTTTTAAAGATACTCCGTTTTTAGCATTTAATATACAAAATTACATTTATTTAATCTGTGTAATACACATGGTTTTTAAAGATATAACTGTTTTTTAGATCTATTCAACATGTGTAATATTCGGGGTTTTTAAGTGTGTAATTTTTTTATTATTTGGTAGATTTATTCAACCCGATTATACACGGGTTTTTTAAAGATACGACATTTTTAGTATGTAATATACACAATTACATTTATTTAATCTGTGTAATACACATGGTTTTTAAAGATATAATTTTTTTATTATCTGATATATAAAAATACATTTATTATTATCTGATATATAAAAATACATTTATTTTACCCATACAATATACGGGGTTCATAAAGATATAACTTTTTATTATTTAATATATAAAATAACATTTATTAAACTCGTGTAATACACGGGGTTCTAACCTAGTATATATATATATAGGGCAAGGATAAATCGAAAACTCGGTTGAGTTGACTAAACCCAAGAAACTCAACATCTACCATTGATTAGAAGAGATGGATTGTTGTGATGTGTTTGGGTATTATCTCTCCTACTTTTTATTATATTAATCAATAAATGGTACATCTAAGGGTAAAATGGGGATAGAATCATTTGTGTATCTAACTTCCTTTGATGTGTCTCATTTTTCAATGTGTCCCCTTTTCCAAAGTGTCCCCTTTTCGTGCATCCTTTTTAACATATAATTCAAAAATACATATTAAAAAAAAGGTTCTGACAAATTCTTTTTCCAATGTGTCCTCTTTCTCTGGCATCTTTTATTTTCAAATATATATGTAACACTTAATTCAAAATTTAATACCAACTGCATTTATTTTATATACATAATAAAAACTTGAACTATATATGTAAATAATTACAAGCAATAAAGTCATTTTTATCCAATGTTTGCAAGAATCTTGATCCGTATCTTCATAATCACTTACATCAATACACCAACATTATTTTTGTAACACAAAAAATGTAACAATGTATATGACAATATATTTTTGTAACATATTTTTTTTGATTTTGTTACATGTGTTACATAGAAACGTAACATATAATTTTTACATTATTTCTGTAACACAAAAAATGTAACATGCATTTTTTCTTTGATTGTTACATTTTTTATGTAACACAAAAAAAATGTAACAGACATTTTTTCTTTGATTGTTACATTTTTTATGTAATAAAAAAAATATAACAGGCATTTTTGCTTTGATTGTTACAATATATATATAACATTACATCTCTTCGTAAGACCCTAGTTACGTTATTTTATATGAATATGTTACATAAAAGAACCCTTTATTTCTGTAACATGCCAAGTCATATGTGTAACAACAACAAAACCACTTTATTTCATGTAACATGTGTAACATTAACAAACACAACCCCACTCTATTTTCATATAACTACAATGACCTAACAATAATTTGTTTCATGTAAACAAAATCCACTTTATTTTTATGTAACCATAACACACATTTTATGGCTTACAAAAAACTGATTTAACAAAAAAAGTAGAAAATATTGTACCAGGATCCATATCTAATTCATCATCTTCATATCTAATTCATCGCCATTTTCATATTCATGTGCGGTTTCCTCCAAGACACTGAATTTGGATCTTGTGAAGAGAGAGAAAGACACCATGGATCTGGACTATCAGTTTCTATGATCTGGATCTGGGATTTTGGTGGTTCTATATAAGATTTTGAAGACTCATTCACACCTTCTTGAACCAAAAATCACACCATCAAAAGACTTCAAATCTGAAAACCCCACACAATTCCGTCTCCTTCAAGACACTGAATCTGGATCTTGTGAAGAGAGAGAAAGACACCATGGATCTGGATTATCAGTTTCTATGATCTGGATCCTGTGATTTTGGTGGTTCTATATAAGATTTTGAAGACTAATTCACACCTTCTTGCTATGCAGTTAATATCGGCGATATCTCGATTATCGGCCCTTCACCAAAATATCGGTTTCGGATCTCGGTCATATCTCGGTCAACGATAATATCGGTGGTCAACGCCGAAATATCGCCGATATCTTGAAAAAATCGTTTCGGTTGTATCGCCGAAATATCGTTTGGGCCATTTTTCCACAAAAAAAAAACTGCTTTTGTGTGGGCCGTTTTTTCACAAAAAAATAAAGAAAGCTGCTTTGCTTTCTACAGCAAAAAACGACCTCACACGGACCCATGGGGTTTCGGAGCTGCATTCGTGTCCGCAGGATGCGCGGGCACGCACGAGTTCAACCAAATTCCAGCTCAGAAACCAATTTTTTGCACCCCCCCCCCTGCGCGCGCGGGTAGGACTTGTGGTAAAACATGTCATAAAGCTACAATGGAGTAGTAAATGCTTTACCTTATAAACACCCATTCACTTTGTTCCCACACCTAGACTTTCTACCACCTCTTTTATATATATAAATCTATATATTTATGCATGATATTAGACTTCTAGTATATATATAGGCTCTAGATATGAATATAAATATAAATATATATATTTATGCATGATATTAGAAATTACCGATATCTCACCGCGATAAACGATATCTCATATATCGGTCCTTGACCGATAACCGATATTTTTCCGCATTAACTGCATAGCCTTCTTGAACCAAAAATCACACCATCAAAGACTTCAAATATGAAAAACCCACACAACTTCGTCTCCTTAAACCCACATCGGGATCTTGGAAACACCACCGGGTCTATTAAAACACCGTTGGATCTTGACTCATACGGACTGGAGTCCGGTAACCACCGCCGTCCACATCGTCAATTTGGTACATATCTAAAACCCAGTTGTTTAGATTTGGTTTAAAATTGGGTGTGAATGTGCATGAAGTTGATGTGAGATCTAAAGGATTGTGAAAGAGAATGATAAAAATGTAGAGATTGTGAAAGAGAATGATAAAAATGTAGAGATTATAAATGATAAAATTGGGTGTGATAAGTGAGATCTGAACAATTTGGGATATATTATAGGAAGAGAGAGAAAGAGAAAAGATAAACAACAAACAAGTTAAAAAGTCTTCATTTAATGTGCAACAGACAAAAGTATGTCAATGACAAAAGTTACGAAAATACCCTTGAAAGCCTTTGTAACATATTACACATGGCAGCATGCTAACCATCCATGTGGGTTTCTTGAGTTTAGTCTCTCTTTATAATTACCCTATATATATATATATATGGGAAGGTTCTATATTGAATATAAAAATAAAACTATCATCATCATCGTATTTACGTTGTATCTTCAACTATTAGTTATTCTATCAACATATAAATTATCCAAGCGGTGATCCACAATCTTCATAGTAAGCATCCTTCTTATTTCTTAATTTCATTGTATGATGCGTTTTGTATAATTAATAATTCTGAATGAAATATGATCTCAATTTCAACATTAAAGATATATCTCTTTATATTATATTCAATCCATTCAAACATTCCATGTTTATCATTTTACCCTCCTTGAATCGCAAATTGTAAAATTAATTCCAGAAAATCGCAATACGCCACTGAGATTTATTCGGTTTGTAGTGACCACAAATTTCTCTAACCTACAAACCCTTTGCACATAAATCTCTTTGTTTTGGATCTGATTGCAGAACAAGAGGCACATCACTATGAAATGAAAATTACTATTTGTGAATTGATCTCATCCAATCCATTGTGTTAATTATTAATGACATCAAAAATATGTTTGCAATATTATAATGGATTTCATAGGCATAATAATTTGGTTAAATTTTCCAGTTCAGTAGCTCAAGTTGCATCATAGTCGCAATTAGCGCAAAAATTAATAAAAATTGTTCGACATCCTTATAAACAAACCCAGAAACAGTCGAACCATCAAAACCATTTGTAATGGATCTGAGAATATATCAACTGCTGAGTTGTGTTATGTTACAGTCGAACCATCAAAACCATTTGTAATGGATCTGAGAATACATCAACTGCTGAGTTGTGTTATGTTCATATAACGAAACTAAAGACATTTAAAATAAACATCCCGTCGCAACGCACAGGTTAACTTTAACTCGTTTACCCACAAATATTAATGTATCAGTATAACATAATGAGCAATGGATATATTTAATTGAAATATGTTATTAATTGTAATACAGTGCAATGGGTTCGTCATATATTACAACTAAAAAAATTAATTAAACCCGACATTCCTCTATGAACTAGGCAATAACCTGTTGGGATTCAGTGGTGTCAATTTTACTTTTTATCAAAACGGGTTTGACATATTTTATTAATTAAATAGGTAATTAATAAAATCGCAGCGGAATAAATATAAATAATCAACACCAAAAGTGAATCGAACAGGATCATGGTTATAGACATGCAAATACGATACATAAAATAATTAATCTACCGATGAGAAAAATTATACCCTTGTGGTTAATAATTAACCGTGTGAGACACCGAGGTACAACGAACGAATGCTAGACACGAACACGAACCAAGCGGTGACGGCTTTGGCTTGGCCGGTCGTAATACCAAACAACGAAACAATGGCGGCACTAATGAAAAGTGGTGCCTTTCCTTTTCCTTGTTGATGGCTGTAGTGCCTTTCTTTTGAGACTGTCTACTGCCTTGGACAAAGTGAATTTCCTTTTCTTTATTTGTGAAGTATTCGACAGAAGACAACCAAAAGTAGCATAGGACAACTCAAAAAGTACACATGACAACTCAAAAGATGGAGGACAACTAAAAGTAATAGAAAAATAGACCTAAAATATATATAGAAATATATATATATATAGGGGATCGCTAGAATGAGAACCACCACGAGTTATGAGAACCACGAGAACCGCGCCCCGCGGGTGGCCGTCGGCGACGAAATTTTTTTTACACCTAGATCCGTATATTTTAGTGGGGGGTTTAAATTTTCGGTTCAAACGGCGCGCCCGAGGGGGTAGTTTTTTACGCCCAAAGTTTGGGTTTTTTTAATTTTTTTAATTTTTCTTTTTTTTTTACCAAACTTTGGGCGTAAAAAACTACCCCCTCGGGTCGCCGTTTGAACCGAAAATTTAAACCCCCCACTAAAATATACAGATCTAGGTGTAAAAAAAAATTCGTCGCCGACGGCCACCCGCGGGGTGCGGTTCTCGTGGTTCTCATAACTCGTGGTGGTTCTCATTCTAGCGGCTCCCTATATATATATATATATATATATATATATATATATATTTAGGTTAACATCCCTAATTATCTCTTAGGCCCGAAGCCCAATATATTTCGTTCCTTTAATTGTTCGTGATCACCAGTTAATCGAATTAAGTGGATTTAATGTCCGTTGCCCAAGGTGTAACTCTTACGGGTCATAGCTCGGTCAGTAGCGTTTACTTATCGAACCCGTACATATAAATCCAACAATCTCCCACTTGAACGGCCTTCGATAAAATCCTTAACGCAGACAGTCAGCAGTGCTATAGCTGCACATGGCTGCCCCCAACAAGTTATGACACTTTAAAGTCATTAACCAAAACACCTTGCTATTAGTAACAACTTACTGTTGCAAGCCAATAGACTTATGGTAATTGTTGTCATTCATCCTTTCTGTAAAAGACATAAATTGAATCAATGAGACATGGATTAAGTTCATTCTCATATGGTGTTCAATTATTATTGTTCTCGATCAAGAGTCAAAGTGGTCCGAACAAACACACAGTAAGTTTGGGTAAGGCCTTACACTTCACCAGTTTGAATCAACGAGGGCGCCACAATGTCTAACTGTTACATATCATGTAAGAGTACAGGATCCCTTATCGACTACATACAACTCCCACTGAACTTCAGAACTATTCCCAATTATAGCCTTTATGACTGGCAGTTACGCGACAGCGGTTGACAGTAATCAAAGAATAATCCTTGGTAAACGGAAGTTCTAATATGTATCTCAGGTCAAAGGATACAAAAATGAGTATACCAATATAAAAAACATCTTATGACTACGATCCATGAAGATGATTTGATGCGAGTTACATCCAACGTCATTCTCAATAAGGTCTGTGAATTTGGAAGTCAACTCCTTGAGTCCAAAGTCAGAATAGTCTTAATTCAGAATCATTCCCACGAGTCTGACCGACTATGGATAGTTTAGAATGCAAGATTCATGGATTAAACGTATTAAAATCGAACACAGTTATAAGATTCAAAATTGCATTTAACCAGTAAATCAACAATGAATTCAAAAGTACAACTGTTAAAAGTTCGTACATCCAAATACTAAATCAAAACATACAGCTAGCTAATTTAAGCCCGATAGCACCCATGTGCTGATCATGCTTATCCTGAGTCATTGGCTTAGTAAACGGGTCTGCTAGGTTTTGATCTGTGTCCACTTTGCTTATCACGATGTCTCCACGTTCCACTATTTCTCGTATGTAGTGGAACTTTCTTAGAATGTGATTGGCCTTGTGATGAGACCTGGGCTCTTTGGCTTGAGCAATAGCACCCGTGTTATCACAGAATATCTCGATGGGTTTCTTAATGCTTGGAACCACATCGAGGTCGGTTATGAATTTCTTCATCCAAGCAGCCTCCTTTGCAGCATCTGATGCGGCTATATATTCAGATTCGGTGGTTGAATCCGCCACCACACTCTGCTTGGAGCTCTTCCTTGAGATAGCTCCTCCATTTAGAGTGAATACGAAACCTGATTGTGAGCGAGAATCATCTCGGTCAGTTTGAAAACTAGCATCAGTGTAACATCTTACAGTGAGCTCTTCTTCTACTCCTCCAAATACTAAGAACATATCTTTAGTTCTTCTCAGATACTTCAGAATGTTCTTGACATCAGTCCAATGGGCGATGCCAGGAGCTTGCTGATAACGACTAGTCATGCTTAAAGCATGCGAGACGTCAGGTCTAGTACATAACATAGCATACATGATAGAGCCAATCGCTGAAGCATATGGAACTGCTTCCATTCGCTTAATTTCAATGTCCGTTGAAGGAGATTGCGATTTGTTCAACACAGTCCCTTTAGTCATAGGAACACCTCCTTTCTTGGAGTTTTCCATCTTAAAGCGTGTCATCATTTTATCTATGTATGTACTTTGACTTAGCCCAAGAAGCCGCTTAGATCTATCCCTATAGATCTTGATTCCTAAAATATAAGCTGCTTCTCCAAGATCTTTCATTTCAAAACAAGTTCCCAAATAGTGTTTAACTTCGTTAAGCATAGGGACGCTGTTTCCAATGATCAGTATATCATCCACATACAGGATGAGGAATGATATAGTGCTCCCACTAGCCTTTCTGTAAACACAAGGCTCATCTTCATTTTTGACAAAACCAAATTCTTTGATCTTTTGGTCAAAGCGAAGATTCCAGCTACGAGACACCTGCTTAAGTCCATAAATGGACTTATTCAGCTTGCACACCATATTAGGATACTTTAGATCAACAAAACCGTCTGGCTGAACCATATAGACATCTTCAGAGAGATGCCCATTAAGAAAAGCGGTTTTGACATCCATTTGCCATATCTCGTAGTCATAGTACGCGGCTATGGCAAGCAATATCCTGATCGATTTGATCATAGCAACGGGCGAGAAGGTCTCATCATAGTCAATACCCTGAGTTTGAGTGAAACCCTTCGCAACTAGTCGTGCTTTATAGGTGTGTACATTTCCATGCATATCGGTTTTTCTCTTGAAAACCCATTTGCTCCCTACTGCCCGAGATTCGACTTGATTATCACGCATAGATTGCATCTCAGCGTTCATGGCTTCCAGCCATTTTGCAGATTCAGGATCTGAGATAGCAGATTTGTAGTTAGCAGGTTCGTCATTAGACTCATCTACTACCAAGACTTTAGCACCTTCAAGATGCCAAAGGTATCTGTCAGGTTCTTTACGAGTCCTGCTACTTCTGCGAACGCCTGTGTTTATGTCTGATTCATCAGCAACAATTTCTTGTTGTTCAGACGTTCCGACTTCATCGGCGGTTGTTGTTGGTTCTCGAATTTCTTCAAGATCAACCACATTATTTCTAGTTCCTCGATTTAGAAGTTCTTCCTCGAGAAAACGCCCATTCCTTTTGATGGAAATAACATTTGCATCAGGATGGTAGAAATAATATCCGCTTCTTTTATAGTATCCGACGAAAACAAACTTTTCGCCTCGAGGATCGAGCTTATCATCAGCATCACTTGTGATGTATGCATCACATCCCCATACTTTTAGGTATTCCAAATCGGGTTTACGCCCATGCCATATCTCATATGGGGTTTTGTTTACCTTTTTAGTCGGAGCCAGATTGACAATGCGGGCGGCTGTCATAAGAGCATGACCCCAAAAGGAGTGAGGCAAGTTAGTTCTACACATCATCGATCGAACCATATTAAGTAGGGTTCGATTTCTCCTCTCGCTCACGCCATTAAGTTGGGGTGTTCCAGGTGGAGTGGGTTCTGAAATTATTCCACACTCTTTGAGATGATTGAGGAACTCTAAGCTGAGGTATTCGCCACCTCGATCTGATCGAAGTATTTTTATCTTTCTAGTAAGTTGGTTTTCTACTTCGTTTTGAAACTCTTTGAACTTTTCAAAAGTTTCATGCTTATGCTTCATAAGATAGACATAAGCATATCGACTATAATCGTCGATGAAAGTAACGAAGTATCTTTCATGGTTCCTTGTCATGGTTCTGAAAGGGCCACATACATCAGTGTGAATGAGTCCTAGCAGACCATTGGCCCGTTCACCAACACCAGTGAAGGGACGCTTTGTGAGTTTGCCAGCTAATCAAGATTCGAAATCATTAAAGGAGTCATGTCCAGTGGATTCAAGAATCCCCTCGGATTGGAGCCATTTTGCCTTACTTATGTGGCCAAGTCTACAATGCCATAGAAAGGTTTCATTAATATCAGCTTTGTTACGCTTAGAAAGATGATATATGTTATTACATGTTTGAACATCAATCTCATAAATACCATTTCGAGGTTTAGCCTCAAAATAAAAGATATCATTCAAGTAGGCAGAAATAGAAATACCATTAAAAACGTACTTGAAACCTTGTTCAAACAAAAGGGAAACCGAAATAATGTTTCTGGTTATACCAGGTGCAAACAAACAATTGTTTAAATTAACTACAAGGCCAGAAGGACATGAAAAATGAAATGTGTCGGTTGCAAGAACGGGCACTCTTTTCCCATCACCAACGATGAGTTCCATGTCGCCTTGTTTCAGCTTCCTCCACTTTTCAGGCTCCTGCAAAACATTAGTGATGTGGTAACCACACCCGGTATCAAATACCCATGTGTTGCTAGAGACAGTAAAAAGTTCAATAACATAAATGAGAATACCTGAAGAAGTGCCAACGTTATTGGCCTTGTTCGCCTTCAGCTTGGCTAGATACTGCGGGCAGTTCCTTTTCCAGTGCCCCATTTTGTTGCATTCAAAGCACTGACGCTCCTGGGGAGGGGGTGGTTTAGCAACCTTCTTGTTGTTGGTGGCAGATTTGGCAGCAACAACAGCCATTTTCTTGCCTTTGCTGTTATGAGCCATTTTCTTTTTGTTGGGCTTCTTAACACCACCAGACTTGACCATCAGAACTTGGTTGGTTTTATGTGGAATGTTCATCTCGGCCGTTTTGAGCATACCATGTAGCTCAGGCACAGTCTTCACCCAAGCATTCATATTATAGTTCATAATGAACTGGTCATACGAGCTAGGGAGAGAGTTCAAGATGAAGTCCGCTGCCATTTCATCTTGCAGGGGATAACCAAGTTTGTTCATCTGGTCAATGTACCCTTTTATCTTAAGCACATGAGTACTGACACACGATCCTTCTTGCATTTTACAGCTTATGATCTGCTTCATGGTGTCATATCGCTCCTATCGGGCTTGTTTCTGAAACATACCTTTCAGTTGCTGGATCATGTCATAAGCATCTTTATCTTCCATGTTCTTCTGAAGTTCGGGAGACATGGTGACTTGCATAAGGCAGGCTACCACAACGGCATCCTCGTTATGCTTTTCTAGTGCCTTGCGAGCAGCAGTAGTGTTACTTTCAGGCTCGGTAGGGACTGGGCAATCTAAGATATATAGCTTTTTCGCCATCTTGAGAACTATTCTCAGATTACGGTGCCATTCGAGAAAGTTGGTGTTATTCAGTTTTTCTTTTTCAAGTATAGACTTGAGAACGAAGGAGTTGTTTTCATTAGACATCTGTTACATAAGCAAAGAGATTTTAATTAGTATTTTCAATGTATGTTTCCTTATTTAATTAGTGACCCATTACAGTAATTAGAACAAGGAATGAGAATCTGGCTATGTCAGTAGTAAAGGCAGCTGTGGCATGCACTTTAGTAAGTGACTAGGCAGACTGACAACGAGTGTCAATTGTGAGAATTGCACAACTCTCTAGTATGAGGCCGCTAAGACAACTCTTGTCTATGCATTGATACGTTTAGCCTTATCTATGCCGACTTTCTACTTTCGAGACAGCTGGAGCATGTGGTGAGAAAAGAAAAAGTAATAGTCGTCCTAAAAGAGGCACGTGTGGAAGGGCCGGATGTGTCAACGAAACCCTTGCACCTTGGAAGGATATGCTAGACATCAAGTGTGGTGATGTGGCTCCAAACACTGATGGTTTGCTTTTACGTTCCAAGTGTAGCTTGTGATAGGATGGCATAGACTATTGATTTTAATTATGGGTTAATTTAATATTTACCAAACAGGGTTGTAAGAGCCAATTTTAGTACATATTTAGTCGTGACATCTTGATGAACCCTTTCATCTCTCAGGACACTCAGTTTTAAATAACCTATTAAAACTAAGTTTGTCGCGACTTATACAACCAATTTTAAGTTAATAGAAATCTATTAAGTTAATAGTTTTTGGAAAATTAAATCTAGTTTAATTTGCAAAACTTAATTGGTTATTGTTCGTTTTAAAAACAAACTTTGTTTTTAACAAAATTCTAACAAGTTGTAAAACAATTTAGAATTTGTTTTAATATGATTGTTTCAATATTTTAAAACTCCTTTTAAAAACATGTTGGTATTTAGGTTGGTTATGTTATAACAAATTATAAGATAAAAAGCAACCACAATAGCAAGATAAATATGTAAATCTATATGGCCAAAAATTGTTCCATCTTGCTAGAGCCTTATAGCAAGATCAAACGGGTCACGGGGTCACAACACCCAAACAACCACAAGGATGGACTTGAGTGCATCCAGTCGTCTCGAGCAACTCCCACTGACTTCATGACTCCTGTTTAGCGTCTTCAGTTTTGTCTTCGGGTCTTCGTTTATTACAATATTTTACAAAATATAATAAAGGAAGAAACCCTATCTATTACAACTTTGAACCATCAAGGTGGCCAAAAACCATAATAACAAAACCAAATAATATATACAACCACAAAACAAGGTCGGGCCAGATTTACATATTCCACAACAATCACAAAATATACCGGGCAATCTTTTGGTCAAGCAAAACAAATAAAATATTGACCAAAATTAAAGTTGCCCTTTAAAAAATATTTAGATCAGAAACTTTAAAAAAAAAATTAAAGTTTGTGTTCTAATTCCAGTTAAAAGACCGGTATCGATTTGCATGTTGTAAGCAAGGCTCTGATACCACTGTTGGGATTCAGTGGTGTCAATTTTACTTTTTATCAAAACGGGTTTGACATATTTTATTAATTAAATAGGTAATTAATAAAATCGCAGCGGAATAAATATAAATAATCAACACCAAAAGTGAATCGAACAGGATCATGGTTACAGACATGCAAATACGATACATAAAATAATTAATCTACCGATGAGAAAAATTATACCCTTGTGGTTAATAATTAACCATGTGAGACACCGAGGTACAACGAACGAATGCTAGACACGAACACGAACCGAGCGGTGGCGGCTTTGGCTTGGCCGGTCGTAATACCAAACAACGAAACAATGGCAGCACTAATGAAAAGTGGTGCCTTTCCTTTTCCCTGTTGATGGTTGTAGTGCCTTTCTTTTGAGATTGTCTACTGCCTTGGACAAAGTGAATTTCCTTTTCTTTATTTGTGAAGTCTTCGACAGAAGACAACCAAAAGTAGCATAAGACAACTCAAAAAGTAGCACATGACAACTCAAAAGATGGAGGACAACTAAAAGTAATAGAAAATAGACCTAAAATATATATAGAAGTATATATATATATATATATATTTAGGTTAACATCCCTAATTATCTCTTAGGCCCCAAGCCCAATATATTTCGTTCCTTTAATTGTTCGTGATCACCAGTTAATCGAATTAAGTGGATTTAATGTCCGTTGCCCAAGGTGTAACTCTTACGGGTCATAGCTCGGTCAGTAGCGTTAGCTTATCGAACCCGTACATATAAATCCAACATAACCATGGTGCTCAATATGCATAATCTTTCAGCTTATTTTATCTTTTCCTCCTTTCTTTTACCTCAGCATTGTTGTGAATATAGTGTTCTATGCCCTAAGAATGATAAAATTGGCCAAAATATTATACATCTCGAACACCGTGGTTTTTTGCCTTATTCTTATACGGATCTAGGGATGGACGCCATTGATGTTGAGGTGGCGGGAGGCGGTAAACCACACCCCCTGTCTAATAAACAAATGTATATAAAAATTAAAGCGGGGATCAATAAACTGATTAGCAGATTAAACACAGGCGTAGCAGTTGATCGAACACATTTAGAGCCTGAATATTGTTGAGGACAAGAGAAGCAATAAAATCAGGTCTCGCAATCTCGGTCCGCTTCACAATCATCCCCTAACTTCAATTCATAATCATTCAAACTTTCAGTTGTTGTTCAAGATCAATAAAAGAATATTTATATTGTTACTTACAAATGTAGGGTGGAGATACAATAGGAAGTTAATTTGGCTAGGAAGGCTAGGAAGTGATCTTGACCATCCATTTAGTTAATCAAGGGCTAAGATTAAATCAGGGAAATTGAAAAGAAGAAAAGAGGCGCGTGAGTTTGTTCAAGGGCATTCTAGTCAATCCAAACCAATAGTTTCTCTCTCCTCTAATTCCCCCCCCCCCCCATTTTTTAAACGTTAATAACTCTTTCATACGACATTATTTTTTTATAAAAATTGCACCAAAAAACGAGCGTTTTTTTTATCTTTAAAACGAGTATACTATTGCTATATTTTTTTTAAAAAAAAATTAACCCAGTTGTGTAAAACGCAATAGAAAAACTACCAGTTACGTAAAACGCAATGAAAAAAAAAACCCTAAAAATGACATTTTTCTAAAACGCAATGCACCAAAAACACAAATAAATGACTTATTTGTAAAATGCAATGGCCAGAAAACACAAAGAAATGTCTTATTTCTAAAACGCAATAGACTGAAAACACATAAAAAAGTGTTTTACCTAAAACGCAATGCACAAAAAACACAAAGAAATGTCTTATTTGTAAAACGCAATGCCCAGAAAACACAAAGAAATGTTGTATTTGTAAAACGCAATAGCCAGAAAACACTTAAAAATGTCTCATTTCTAAAACGCAATGACCTAAAAAAACAAAATAAAGTGTTCTCTGTAAAACGCAATGGACTGAAAACACCTAAAAATGTGTTTTACCTAAAACGCAATGACTAAAGATACTTAAAAATGTGTTTTTTCTAAAACGTAATAGCCAGAAAACACATAAAACTCTCTTATTTCTAAAACGCAATGGACACATAAAACTGTTTCTGAACTGTTTGTGAATTGTCTGTGAACTGTCTAAATTGTCTACGAATTACTGTCTTCGAAATGAGCCAATTTCTGGAAAATTAATTTTTCTGATGCGTTTTTAGTACAGCAATTTAATCGAACAAATCGAGTTTTATGTTCAAAATCACCGAAAAAAACGAGATTTTGTATGAAATTAATTTAAAACTCTCTGCCCCTTGGACCCCGCCAGGGGCTGCCGCCCCCGGACCCCCGCCAAGATCGTAAAACGCAATGACTAAATAAAAACCCAGATCGTGAAAATGAAATTAAAAAATTTCTTACATGGATCGAAGCTGGTTTCTTCATCAATTGACGAAATTTGAAATGATAGAAACACTTATCAGCGATTGAATCGAACAAATCGAGTGATTATCTTCAAAATCACCGGAAAAAACGAGATTTTGTATGAAATTAAACTGGGTTTTCTTCAAAAAAAACTGAAGAACACTTTGATCGGGGGTTTGAATCATTGATTGGTGATGAAAATCGCACTATAATGTAGTGATTATTGAAATAGAAAGTGAAGAAATGGTTGAAGATGGTGGGTTTTGAAAATGGTGGGTTTTGAAGTTACTGGGTTTTGAAAAAGGAAGAAGAAAGGGTTGGATTGACTAAAATACCCTTTTTCTTTATTTTAAATGTTGCCACATGTCATCCTCTTATTGCTTCCTATCCTTCCTAGCGAAATTAATCTTCCTATTTGATCTTTTCCCTACAAATGTAACCCAACATCATCATAAGTTTACGATATACAAAATATATTTCTGGTGTTAATTATTCAGAGTGAGTAATTAACGGACGTACCTTGCATGTTCAGTTGGAAAAAGCAGCAACGATCGATATGAACAACAATGGAACTAAGAAAATTATAAATAAATGGAGGTGTTCATTTACAGGGGAGAAAGTGGAAATCCAAAGGGGAGGGGTTTTCTGTTTCTAGTTGAGAAAACATTTTTTATATTTTATATAGAGTTAATTACTGTTTTCGTCCCTGTGGTTTGTTAAAAATCACTATTTCAGTCCAATAGTTTAAAAATTGTGATTTCAGTTCCTGTGGTTTCACTTTCGTAATCATCTTAGTACAGTCTCCTAACACCGTCTATTTTACCTTTAAGTTTTTAATGAAATACCCAAATTACCCTTGTGTTAATTAAATATGGACTTATATGATTTTATTATTGGATTTATATGATTTTATTGTTGTATGACATATGGACTTAAATTGGATTGTAGGGTTCGACCCACCATGTCTTCAGTAGAAGTAGAAGTCTGGCACTATTTTACATATATGGTTCCAAAATTTTAATTTTGAATTTTAGAATGAGAAAATGTCCAGGTAAGCATTATTTTTCAAAGTTATTATGTTAATTGATGCTGCTAGGAAGATATTATTTGGGGTGGGTTAATGGGTTGCCAGACATTAAGAGGGTGGGGTTGTAATGCCGGAGAAGATGACCGGAAACTTTTGCCGGAAATAAGAGTAGGGATGGAGTGGGGTGGGGTAGCGTGGGGTTGTGTTTTAACAA
Source organism: Helianthus tuberosus (assembly GCA_030545235.1). NCBI lineage: Eukaryota > Viridiplantae > Streptophyta > Magnoliopsida > Asterales > Asteraceae > Helianthus > Helianthus tuberosus. Next base: position 160,146,404 of record CM060415.1, read on the forward strand.
GTGGGTCCTAGAATACAATTCACGTGTACTTAACATAATAAATGGATGGGGTTAAGGAGGTGGACTGAAATGGTTACGAAAGTGAAACCTCATGGATTGAAATCGCAATTTTTAAACTAATTGACTGAAATAGTGATTTTTGACAAACCACAGGAACGAAAATAGTAATTAACTCATTTAGATATCTTTTTGTTTTTTATTAATAAGGGCATTATGGTCAATTCACGTGTACTTAACAGAATAAATGGATGGGGTTAACGGAGGTGGACTGAAATGGTTACGAAAGTGAAACCACATGGACTGAAATCACAATTTTTAAACTAATGAACTGAAATAATGATTTTTGACAAACCACATGGACGAAAATAGTAATTAACTCATTTTATAAATTGTCACAATAGAGTTAATTTAAGAAGACTTAAAAAATTGTGATCGTTTTATACGCTATGTAGAATTCATGATAAACGTCAACGAGAAAGTTGCCATGATGTTTGATAGCAAACATGTGTCGTTGACATTCTTTTAGCAAACATGTGTCGTTGACATTTGTTTAGCAAACACGTGTACCGTTGTTTCTATACAGTAGTGGGTAACTTTTACACATTCATAATAAACGTCAACGAGAAAGTTGCCATAATGGTGTACCGCTCATGATGTTTGATAGCAAACATGTGTCGTTGACATTCGTTTAGGATGTAGATGTGATTTTTATTTAATTCTGAGGCAACATTGTAGAAGGTATCCAGAACCACAAAGTTGCCACAAGAAAGAGTCGTCTTTTTCATTATATTCACAAACACCTCAACTAGGGGTGAGCAAGTTTAGGTCTGGATCGAAAATAACCGAGAACCAAACCGAAAATATACCCAACCCGACCCGAACCCAAGTACCTAGGTATTTAGATCGGTTCCAATTTTTCATATAAAATCGGGTCGGGTCGGTTCTCGGTTCTTTTCATGGTGAAACCCGACTTGGACCTATGGACCGGAACCGACCCTATATTTAAGGTAGTGAATTGGTTCTGTATTTTATGTTTGATCGGTTCTCGGGTCGGGTCGGGTAATGGTCGGGTAGGGTCGGGTTTTTCCTTTTGCTCACCCCTAACCTCAACAACGCCTACCGAAATAAGCAACCCTAGTGATGAGGATAATCTCCCAGTTGATGAGGATAAACCCGTTTTTATCCGTTAAAATACAACTTAAATCAACTTGTAAAAGTTTCGCCATAAAACAATAAAAGTGATTAAAGGTGAAAGGTACATGTCTTATGATCATTTCATCAAACACCATGCAAAAGTATTTGTTTGAACAGGTTTAAAATAGTGTAAAATCACAAAAAGACGATCAAATGCAAAACCAAGAAATAAAAATTAAGAATAAAGTAAAGGCAAAACTGGAATCCAAATGTGTGTTTAAATAGGGCAAGGTGGGATTTCAAGAGTTAGACCCGCTTGAATCTGTCCCCAACCGATCAGTCGCCAATGCTTCTCAACTCTCCTGCTCAGAGCGATCTTCTCGCCTTTGCTAGTACACACGGGCGATGTCAGCTGCAGTTTTGCTAAATCATTCTTCACCGCCAAAACACGTGCCCCGGTAGACATAGATCCTATGTTAAGCATCAGTATTTCTGCCTTCGACAGCTTTGATACCTTACCCTGCTTTTCTGTTCCTTTTGTCTTCACACCCAGCAGCCGACGCAAAAGAAAAAAGTTCACCTGAAAAAAGAACATTTTTATCCAGTTTCAGTACGGGTCAGAAAAGGTTGGGTACCTGCCAGACACTTATTCCTAAATTTTTAAGTAAAATGCCATTTTCGTCTCTTAGGTTTGGTCAGTTTTGCGACTTTCGTCCAAAGGTTTGTTTTTCCGCATTTGGATCCAAAAGGTTCGAAATTTTGCCATTTGCATCCTGCTCATTAACTCCATCCATTTTTCTTCGTTAAGTGAGGGGTATTTCCATCTTTTTTGTTAACTTAAAGAGCAAGGGGTATTCAGTCTTTTTACATAAAGTGCAAAAGAGCGAATTGCCCTTTAAGTTAGAAAAAAAGACGAAAATACCCCTTGACTTAACGGAGAAAAATGGATGGAATTAACAAGCCGGATGAAAATAGCAAGATTTCAAACCTTTTGGATCCAGATACGAAAAATGAAACCCTTGGACAAAAATCGCAGAACTGACAAAACCTCAGGGAGACGAAAATGACATTTTACTTTAAAGTTTTCAATAACAACAGTTATAGCAACAAATAATAGAAATCTTTGAAGTAAGATGATTTAGGAGGTTGAATGCTACGAAAGGTTACCTCTAGTTCGACATAAACATCGGGAAGAGACCCCACTTCACCAAGAACCTGACCCACCAACCGATCAGCACGGGTCAACATAGGGTCCATTGTTGTTCCAACTCCAATAAGACCTCCAGGTACAGCATATTGAAGCTCATTCTGCTCTGCATATAGCGACACTATTCTAGAGTAAATCGGGGTGCACTTGATGTTGCCACTCTCGTCTTTAACAACAATCCCTGGACGGACCTCGATATTCTGATTTACCTTCAACACACCCTTTATAAAACAAACATGCTTGTTTCAGTAATAATTTATAGTTTTATGTTTTCTATGTGATACTTTCACGATACAAAAGATAAAATTAATATGAATAAAATGAACGGAGAACGAACCTTGAGAATACTTCCACCAGCAACACCACCTCTGATCTCGTCAACCTCAGATCCAGGTTTGTTAACGTCAAATGAACGGATTACTATCATGTTTGGAGGTGATATGAAGTTTCTCTCAGGAATGGGAATCCGCTTGATTATGTATTCGCAAACAACATCAATATTATACCTAAGCTGAGCAGACACTGGGATGACTGGTGCACCATCAGCAACCGTTCCCTAATATCATTAAAAATAAACAAAATTAGGCTAGATGACAAATAGAGGTTAATAAAAGTTTCACAGTAATCAAGAAAAAGTGGGAAAAAGACGATGGCAGATAACCTGAATGAATTTCTGAATTGCCTCGTGCTGATTAATAGCTACATTTTCTTGAATTAGATCAACCTTATTTTGAAGGATTATGATATGTTGGAGCCTCATAATTTCCACAGCAGCCAAGTGTTCAGAAGTTTGAGGTTGGGGACAGCTTTCGTTTGCGGCTATGAGAAGTAATGCTCCATCCATGATTGCGGCTCCATTAAGCATAGTAGCCATGAGAATATCATGTCCCTGTAGAAATAATAATAAAAAGATTATAAACTGTCCATCAGCAGGAACAGAGAAGGTTTTAGAGACAATATTATTGAGAAACCATGTTGTAAAATATATGTTCACTAAGAATGCGGCCACGATGATGTTTTAAATACACCAACAGTCTAATCCATTTTTTGTGCATGAATGTTAGTTGCTACTCTGCTAGCATGACTTTATATAGTTCTGTATTCCAATAGACTTATACTTCACTTTGTATTTTGTAAAACTGTTTGCAGCCTATATCATAAAGACAGATGCTGTTATCATTGCTTCTTATGTCTCTTAACGATTATAATTCAAAAGGCTAGAAATTAGTCAACGCCATAGTTGTCAATACGATAGCGACAAGCTAGCTATACACTACATAGCTATAATATACCTATTTTATACCTATAATATCCCACTATATAGATTAAAGCAGGAAAAAACAAAAAAAAATCCTAAAATCCCGCTATGGAGGCGCGAAAATCAAATAGCGACACATGAGTGCTACGCGCCTACGCCAATAACTATGATTCAATGCTAAATCTAAAGTATAGCAAAACAGAGTTATGTTGTCACCAGATACAAATCTAATCACATTTATACCAACTTTGAAGGATAGATTCTGCGCATACTAAATACTTACCGGACAGTCAACAAAAGAAACATGCCTCACCAACTTCATCTTGCTGTTCTCAAATCCAGGCACGTCACAAGGAGGGTTATCTTCTTTCCCACTTCCATAGGCTCTGTGAGAAATTCAAACCAATCTTTAATAACACGCAGGTGACACTAAATGGTAAGATGCAATGTTATTAAGTTACTTGTACTCTTACTTGTAACACATGGGTCGAGGACACTTTTCATCTTCACATTTGTATATCTTTGCATTGGCATACCCAAGCTTAATGGTAATGTTACGTTCCAATTCATTTTTAAATCGAACAGTCTGGATATGAATGGCAACCAGGTTAGTAAAACGGTTGTCTAGAAAATATGTGAAAAGTACATGAAAGCCTTGCTTCATTTAAGTTATATTAAATAACCGAGCTTGCTATTCTAGTGAGATATACGCAATTAAGATAGCTTACATGTCCCAAGAAGCTATCACTTTGCATATTTCTCCCCATCACAGAGGAAATCATGTACTATAAATTAGTCTCAAAGTTCAAAGACTTCTGTAAGAGAAATTATCTCTCATACATTGGGCAACTGGACTAGTGGGTAAAGAAAATAAGGTGATGTGTATACTGATCACAAAAACAATTCCAAAAACCATAAGCAAAATTGCAATGTATACGTAATCGAGAAAATAAGTTGTACAAAAAAACTGTGAATTACACACTTTAAGGGATTAAAGAAAATCAGTAAATTTACCAAAAAAAAAAAAAAAACACACAGATTTATTGACCTTGTGCATCACTAGGGTTGGACACATACATACTTCAGTTGCCCATCAACCCATGCAAGCAATTTATAATTTGCAGCTGTTGTGTCATGTGTGGTTCACAAAGATGGTATCAACACCAAAAAAGAGACATGACAAACAGCAAACATGTGTGGTGTGCCAATTCCCAAAAGTACAGAAAAACTACAATAGATTACCACTTACTACTTTAACACAAAAAAACAATAAACTTTTCAAGTGGAACATGACTTGTACAATAACCAATTTCTGTTCAGTTTTCTTAGACCACCCGTAAGGGAAGAGGGGGGGGGGGGGGGGGGGGGGGGCGTTTTTTCCCCAAAAAAAACCTGAACACGCCCTTCAACCGCCCCCATGGGCGTTTTTCTTGATAAATTGGGTTGGGGCATTCCAAATCAAACGCCAGGTCGAGATATGTTGGGCCAATCAGACCGTTCCAAATCAAATATCATTAGTTTTAGTTAAAAAAACAAAAAAATAATAATTGGGTAATCATTGGATGGGGCATTATACCACTACACCCATTTTAAACAAATGCCCCGTAACGCCCCATTGCTGACTGGACCGCCACATGGCGGATCATGCCCAAGGGTGGGGCATTATCTTCCTTCACCACTACACATGGTCTTATGTTTGAACTTTTTGTACAATACGTTATTAAATGCACCCCTCTATATTTCTAACAACGATAAAGAGCAGTGGGAGAAATACGAGATTGAACAAAATTATCAAAAAACATGTAGATGTAACAAAAGAGAACAAACTGAAAGTATTGTTATTTCTTCCAACAGCTAGTACTTGTTAGGAATCAAGTGGCGCAGCGGAACCAATCATTCACGATGCAGAAACAATCATTCACGCATAGAACAAAAAATAAAATAAAAACCAGAACACGATAGCTTAATGTGGTTTGAATTTGATGTAAATCCTACGTCCACGGGCTGCAACTAGGGTTTCCTTAACATGCTCAATACAAATATAACAATCACATCACATGGGATTTATAAAAATATGACTAGTGTTAATAACTTAATCAACAAGTTAAGACTATGGGGTATGGGGCGGGGGTTGGGTACAAACGCCCAAGTCACCACCCCGGGTGGGCTTGGGTTTCGGCGTGGCCCCTTGGGAGGGGTTTCAGCCCGAGCGTTGGGCCGGCCTTGCGGTCTTCCATGGCCGGCTCTCATTGGCTGGGTTGGCTAGGCTAGGTGGCTAGGATTTAAATTTAAAAAATAACCGTTTGGTCAAGCCAAACGCATACCCCAACTACTATAAAACCCCCACCGCCTGTCCACATCGCTACCCCAACCCTTCACTCCACCTACCCGGGGCAAGGAGCGGAAGCCATTTGACAAGCTCGCCCTGTTCGAAATCTACCTAACGCTTAATTAGGGGTTTTTTTTATATGTCTAATTATGTTCTTTTTAGATTTGTAATCCTTTTTTTTAGGATTTTGTAATTTTTAGGAAATTTTAATAATAATTTTAGGCTTTTTTTTTATTTTGTGTGTATTTTTTAATTTTAGGCTTTTTTATTTTTATAACACGTGGCCAACCCACGCGGGCTAGCCACGCCCCGCCATACCGACCCAACACGTCACTGACCAGCGGTGCCCCTCGAAGTCCACGTGTCAACCCATGCCCCAAACCCCCGCCCCCACCATACCCCACGGTCTAACTAAATGAGCCGAAAAAACAAACTAGGGCTGACTGCCCCAACTCGTTTTCAGCTGACAAACGCCTACGAACCTATCAGTACTCCGTAAGTTGATAAACTTTCAGTAATTACAAACAAAAAAGAAAAACTTACCTGCACACCAGATATGGCTTTTACAACTGTTGATTTTCCATGAGCCACATGACCAATAGTACCTGTTTAAACAAAGAGAAAACACATAACAAACACCATTAATACACATGAGCAGATCAAAAAACAAGCATTCAACTAAAACACATCAATTTACCAATATTTATCGTAGCCTGGCGAGATATAACCTCCGGAGAAAGCGGATGCAGCGTCGCTACATCCAGCTTGCTCAAATCCTGCTCCATTAAACCTTTTCGCGCCATATTATCACTCTTCTTCAACAATTTCGCACTATTCGGAACCAAAACTTGTTAAAAAAACCCTAGATTAACACAATAACACACAACCTGCGTGAAATAGCAAGTGTCAGATGCTTTAATCTACAGTCACACACTAAAAACAAAAATTCTGAAATGAAATTACAGCTATTGTTTAATAAATCGTGAATCTACGTTTACGGATATAGAGATATCAGTTATAATTGAAACCTGAAGTGAGGAATCACCGAACCGCTAAGATGTTATAGAGATTCGGTGATCGTTAGACAGCGGCGGCGGTGGTGGTGGCGACGGTGGTGGTGACTGGTGGTGGATAATACTGAGTAGAAACGTTAGCTAGGGTTTCAATGAGGGTTCTATAGCAATCACATCACATGAGAATATTGTGACTTGGCCACCAAGGTCCGGGTGGGTTGAATAGTCCGGCTAAAACGGGTCGGTTTTGTGTTTTTGTTTTGAGTAAATTGTCATTTTAGTCCCTGAGTTTTGTTCAAATTTGCCACTTTGATCCAAATAGTTTTTTTTTGTATGTGGATCCCTGACTTTTCCCTTTTGTTGCCATTTTGATCACTTTGCCTAACTCCATCCAAAAACTCCATCTTTAACCAGGGGTATTTTGGGGATTTTCATTTTAAATGTTTTTAACTGCCATTTTGATCCAATTCCAAAAAATAAAAAAAATTCCAAAAAATCAAAAAAATTCCAAAAAATAATAAAAATTCTAAAAAATCATAAAAATTCTAAAAAATCCAAAAAATCCGTTTTGGCGCGAACCGTTTCGACCCGTACCGTTTCGAAGCTGAACCGTTTCGACGCGAACCGTTTCGACCCGTACCGTTTCGAGGCCGAACCGTTTCGACCTGTACCGTTTCGAACCGAACCGTGCCGTATCGAACCGAACCGTTTCGAGCTGAACCGTTTCGAACCCGAACCGTTTCGACCCGAACCGTTTCGACCCGAACCGTTTCGACGCGTACCGTTTCGACCCGTACCGTTTCGAAGCCGAACCGTTTCGACCCGTACCGTTTCGACCCGAACCGTTTCGACCCGTACCGTTTCGAACCGAACCGTGCCGTATCGAACCGAACCGTTTAGATGGAGTTTCGACGCGAACCGTTTCGACCCGTACCGTTTCGAAGCCGAACCGTTTCGAACCGTACCGTTTCGAACCGAACCGTGCCGTTTCGACCCGTACCGTTTCGAACCGAACGGTTCGGTACGGGTCGAAACGGTATGGGTCGAAACGGTTCGGCTTCGAAACGGTACGGGTCGAAACGGTTCGCGTCGAAACGGTTCAGCTCGAAACGGTTCGGTTCGATACGGCACGGTTCGGTTCGAAACGGTACAGGTCGAAACGGTTCGGCTTCGAAACGGTACGGGTCGAAACGGTTCGCGCCAAAACGGATTTTTTGGATTTTTTAGAATTTTTTGGATTTTTTTTGATTTTTTGGAATTGGATCAAAATGGCAATTAAAAACATTTAAAATGAAAATCCCCAAAATACCCCTGGTTAAAGATGGAGTTTTTGGATGGAGTTAGGCAAAGTGATCAAAATGGCAACAAAAGGGAAAAGTCAGGGACCCAGATGCAAAAAAAAAAACTATTTGGATCAAAGTGGCAAATTTGGACAAAACTCAGGGACTAAAATGACAATTTACTCTTTTGTTTTTATTTTTTATTTGAGTAAACTGCAATTTTACACCCTGAGGTTAGGGGTCATTGGCACTCCTACCCCCCTAAGGAAATAATTGCAAAATTACACCCCACTGTTAACCCTTATGTCGCAACATTACCCCTTGGCGTCAAAGTCAATAACAGATCTGTTAACTCTAAGTTGAAATGACTATATTACCCTTCCATTTTACCCCCCAACATTCGTGTTAAGTCGCACAATTACCCCCTGCAACCACTGCCACCGCCATTCACCACCACTGCCACCTCCGCCACCACCTCCAGCCACCACCCTCCAACACTCTCAACCACTTCTCTCTCTCGCCGCTGTCCATTTAACTCAAATCACACCCAACTGAATTTCTATTAGCAAAACCCATTTAATGAGATGAACCGATGGAGCTTCGCCTGTGACAGGACCCACAAAATCGAAGGACTGTTAATGGTGGTGGTTGAGAGATGAATTGTACTCAACCGGACGAAGACGAAGACGGCGGGACGGTTGAAGAACCCTGGCTCCTCCTCTTTCTTCAGTATACCATCACACAATATTCAAAGGATCATTAAAACAGTAATCCTACTAGAAAATTTTCAAATAAAAATCTCACAAACTACATCAAATGTTTCAAGTTCCTTCAAAATTCAGGCAAATCACAGACAATTTAACAAATTGAAAACCACGCTATCAATTGAATAAACTTCGTTCTCCTCAAACTCGGCATCATCAACTCTGGTTTCAGGATTTGAGACGCTCAATACGACTTTGTTCCCGTCAATCACAAATTGTTTCAATTGATGACTTAAAACGCCTTCCACAATTTTGCAGTCGTATGCAGCAGCAACTTTTTGAATGGCTTCAGTAACATCTTGGTTCTGAAACAACAAAGATATAAAGAAAATGAATTGATGTGCCACCATAACATATAGAGAGAATGTATAAAATCAAGATACTTATAACTATACTGGACATGATTTTCTATCAGTGTAACTATGACTATTAGGAGCATCATCGGAGATTTTCTATCAGGCAAATCTCACAAACTACATCAAATGTTTCAATAAAAATCTCACAAACTAAGCCCTAAATTTAACAAATTGAAAACCACGCATACAGATTCCATAAAATCAAAGTAATCCTACTAGAACAATTTCAAATCCAGATCTCACAATTTACAGCCCTAAATGTTTACAATTCCTTCAAATTCTGGCAAAACAGACAATACTAAGCCCTAATTCAATCAAAAACAGAAAACCGCACACACATCTTCTCAGATGAAACCCGCAATCAATCCCGTCGACAAAGAACTCATCAATCAGCACTCATCTCTGGTGTGTAAGTTCGCTTCCGGTAATGTAAACAGTGATGAACGGTATTTAGGAGGTTGGGGTTTCAGGTCGGAGGTAGTTAGGGGTTAGATTGCAGGTGGTGTGTTGATGGTGGTGCTAGGTGTGTTGATGGCAGCTGGGTTAACGATTGTGGTGTAAGGATGGTGTAAGGTGGGTGTTGTTGGTGATGGTGGTGCTAGGTGTGTTGATGGCAGCTGGGTTGCGAGTGGTGGCGGCGATGGCAGGTGGGTTAATGGTGGTGATGATCGGTTGAGGTGGGAGGTGATGATGAGATCTGAATGGAGGTGAAGATGGTGTCTGTATATATAATAATAATAATAATAATAATAATAATAATAATAATAATAATAATAATATAGGGTAAGATTACCAAAATACCCTTGCCTATAACAGTTAACTAACTGTTGACTGACGGCGGGGGGTAAACATGCGACATAAGGGTTAACAGTGGGGTGTAATTTTGCAATTATTTCCTTAGGGGGGGTAGGAGTGCAAATGACCCCTAACCCCAGGGTGTAAAATTGCAGTCTACTCTTTTTATTTTTATGTAGATCCGTAAATGAAATAAGTTAGAGTTTTTAGAGAGTTAAAGTTTGGCTCGTTTGAGCTATAATTTTTTTAAAGCTCGAGTTAGGCTTATTTAGATTTGTGAATCAGCTGGAGTTCGATAAAAGAAGTTTGAGCTCGGTCTCATTTATTAAATTAAGATTACTTTGGATTCTAGCTCGTTTAAGCTTAGCTTAAGGTTTACTTATTAATTAAATAAATTTATAAAACTTATTACATATAATTTTATCCTTTGAGTTATATACATAGACAAACAAAGATTTTTTTTTTCATTTTTGTTGGTTTAAACTTTAATTAAATGAATAAGCATGATAAAACATAAACGAGATACGTGGGTCGGATAATGGATAAAAAATCATTCAAATTATACCAAACCAAAATGAACCTAGGTTATAGAGAGAGTGAGTTACATAAATTTAACGAGTTTTAAAGTTTAGAAGATGTTGCTTGATTGTACAACAACATTTGATAATTAAACGATGTTTTAAGTTTAGAAGGTTCATGAATGGTTCACATTTTGTTGATAGCTTAAAAACCATAAGACATCTATACGTAGTGCATTAATAAGATAAGGTAAAAATGAAGTGAAACTTACAACAAAAACGTATATAAAAAAATATAGGTCATCGGAACGAAAGACCCTCTTTAAATTTAAAAAAATGCTATTATTATTATTATTATTATTATTATTATTATTATTATTATTATTATTACTACTACTTACTTACTTACTGATGAGCATATTTTGTTATTCTTTTATAACTTTTAAGATATGATGTCTCATAATAAGTATGATGTTGCAGAGTGCTTATTTCTATCTATGTCAGTGTATAAATTTTCTCAAAATCGAATTGTGAATAATAATTTACAAGTGACTGAAACATAAATGCACATATCAAAAGTTGCCACGTTTAATTTTTCTTGAGTAAATTGCCATTTTAGTCCCTGAGTTTTGTCCAAATTTGCCATTTTGATCCAAATAGTTTTTTTTTCGCCTGGGGGTCCCTGACTTTTGCATTTTGTTGCCATTTTGATCATTTTGTCTAACTCCATCCAACTCCATCCAATTTTGTCTAACTCCATCCAAAAACCCAGTTTGTACATAATCACTAATGTTTTCAGTTGCCATTTTGATCCAATTCCAAAAAATCAAAAAAAATTCCAAAAAATCTAAAAATCAAAAAAATTCAAAAAAATCATAAAAATTCTAAAAAAATTCAAAAAAATCTAAAAATAAAAAAAATTCTAAAAAATCATAAAAAATCCAAAAAATCATTAAATGTTTCGGCACGAACCGTTTCGACCCGTACCGTTTCGAACCGAACTTGTTCGACCCGTACCGTTTCGACCCGTACCGTATCGTATCGTACCGAACCGTTTCGACCCGTACCGTTTCGACCCGTACCGTACCGTTTTCGACCCGTACCGAAACCGATACGGTACGGGTCGAACCGAACCATTTCGACCCGTACCATTTCGAACCGTACCGTACCGTACCGTATCGAACCGTACCGTTTCGAACCGAACCGTACCGTTTCGAACCGAACCGTACCGAAATGGTACGGGTCGAAACGGTACGGTTCGAAACGGTACGGTTCGGTTCGAAACGGTACGGTTCGATACGGTACGGTACGGTTCGAAATGGTACGGGTCGAAACGGTACGGTTCGAAACGGTACGGTTTGGTTCGAAACGGTACGGTTCGATACGGTACGGTACGGTTCGAAATGGTACGGGTCGAAACGGTTCGGTTCGAAACGGTTCGCGTCGAAACGGTTCGGTTCGATACGGTACGGGTCGAAACGGTTCGGGTCGAAACGGTACGGGTCGAAACGGTTCGGTTCGAAACGGTACGGGTCGAAATGGTTCGGTTCGATACGGTACGGGTCGAAACGGTACGGTACGCGTCGAAACGGTTCGGTTCGATACGGTACGGGTCGAAACGGTACGGTACGGTACGGGTCGAAACGGTTCGGTACGATACGGTACGGGTCGAAACGGTACGGGTCGAAACGGTTCGGTTCGAAACGGTACGGGTCGAAACGGTTCGTGCCGAAACATTTAATGATTTTTTGGATTTTTTAGAATTTTTATGATTTTTTAGAATTTTTTTGATTTTTTGATTTTTTTGAATTTTTTTTAGAATTTTTATGATTTTTTTGAATTTTTTTGATTTTTAGATTTTTGGGAATTTTTTTTGATTTTTTGGAATTGGATCAAAATGGCAACTGAAAACATTAGTGATTATGTACAAACTGGGTTTTTGGATGGAGTTAGACAAAATTGGATGGAGTTGGATGGAGTTAGACAAAATGATCAAAATGGCAACAAAATGCAAAAGTCAGGGACCCCCAGGCGAAAAAAAAACTATTTGGATCAAAATGGCAAATTTGGACAAAACTCAGGGACTAAAATGGCAATTTACTCAATTTTTCTTATATAAAGTGAAGTCATTTATCTTTTTTTTAGTAATATAATATTAGGTTTTATAAAATTCCAAATACATTGTTGATACGTGCTTATTTATATATAGTTATTTGAATGGGTCAAATATAACTATTTCTTTTTTTACTATAAGAAACCGAACTGATATTGTCTGAACAGTATTGGTATTGGTACACTGGTATCATATTTATCTTATGGTTTCTTAATGTGACGCTAAAAAAATCATTGAATACGAAGTTGTATTTGCAACAAAGTATCTTTTTGATAACACAAGCTATAGCAAGTGCTAATACGATAGCAATACCAACAAACCAAATCGATACCAGCCAAACACCATCATACCGACCCAAACATGGTAATCCCAGTGGTGCATTTACATGAACTACAAACTCAAACTATATAGGACGTCATTTTCGAAGGTTTGAGAAAGAAAAAGAAACCCCTCAAAACGGCACCGTTTGAAACAAAAGCTTCTGGAAACGTCTCTTTTGTAATTTTAAACAACACCCTACCCACTCCACTCCACTCCAAATCGTCTCTAGGGTTTTGTTATCCTTTCCATTTTCATTCAACATCGTCTTCCTCCTCCATTAAGGTACGTAAAATCAATTTCAATTTGAATTCATATTGATTTTGTGTGATGATAATGATTTCAATTGCTAATTTGCTCTTTGATCGAATAACCGAATGAATTTCTCTTCAATTTGTGTGTTCGTACAGCTGTAACTAATGGCTGCTGCTCAATTAACATCCACATGTGTTCTCCCTTCGTTTGAAGGTCTAAGATCTTCAACATCCAAAGCTTCATTTACATCCGTTGCACTGTCTTCACCGTTTAGAAGTTCCACTCTCCGGTCTAGCCGTGCTCTGGTCGTTAAAGCTGCAACCACTGTTGCTCCAAAGGTTGACCGTTGCATCATTTATTGATAGTTGTAGATAACGAGTCAAGCTGATTAGGCTCTAGCTCGAGCTCGTTTAACTTACGATTATAATTATTTTTAGAGTAAATTACTTGAGTACCTGTGTTTTAGTGGTTTTAACCATTTGAGTCCAAACAGGGACTCAAAATGTTATAAAATGAGCGGTTAGGACGGACATTAAACTTTTTTATTTTGGACTCAAGTGGTTAAACTGTTAAAACACGTGGACTTAAAAAGAAATTTACTCTTATTTTTATATATTTTTATCGTAATTTTATAGTGTTAAAGATCAAATGCAAATATGTTTTATTGTTCGAAGCATAGGGAGCTAAGGAAAAAAAACAGGCAGTCGCGTTTTTGTAAATAGTGTAATTACGCTACAACAAAACTGAACTAGAATAAGTATAATTATGCTACAGTTTTGAAGTAGCGTGATAACTTTTACGCTACTTAAAAAGCGTAGCTTGGTTATAATTACTCTAGTTTAAGTTTTAGAAGTATAATTAGAGGTTTTTGCTAAAAGTTGTTTGTATCGGATCCCACCCATAATTTAATGTATAATAATTTATATATAAATGTGTATTTAAAATATTTTATAATTATATAATTAATCATAGGCTCGATTAGGCTCGTGGTCTGGCTTGAGCTTGATGAGTGAAGCTAGGTCTTCGGTATGCTTATTGTTTTAAGCCTGGGTTTGAGTTTGCTTCGATTTATGCTTTTAGCGAGTTGATCTCGAGTAGCTTGAGAGCGGCAGGCTCCGTTTACACCCCTAGTTGAGCCTAGGGCTTTGGCTCAGTTAATAAACATGCTTATATTTAGGCTCCGGCTCCGGCTCGCTTCAATTCACCCGTTTAGCGAGCCACTTTTGAATATATTGAGAGCGGCAAGCTTGTTTACACCCCTAGTTGCTTATCCATTTCTTATAATTACTGCATTTTGCAACATCGCAACTGTGCTATGGCAGCATGTTAAAGCTCATAGGATGTATAAAGGGTTGAATTATTGTTCATTTGTTCTTTTTTCTGTTCATTCTGGTTCATACATGTTCTGAGTCTTCATTTGGCGTGCAGTACACTTCATTGAAACCGTTGGGTGATCGAGTGTTGGTCAAAATCAAGGCGGCGGAGGAGAAGACTGTAGGTGGTATCCTATTGCCGTCAACAGCGCAGACAAAACCTCAAGGGGGTGAGGTTGTTGCTGTTGGAGAAGGTAGAACAATTGGAGATAAAAAGGTGGAAATTGGTGTGAAGGTAATCATTTGAATCATTCAAAATATTCAACATTTTAATACGTAAATTGGATATGAACTGACTGATATTTATGTGATTATATTGAAGACCGGCACCCCAGTTGTGTATTCCAAGTATGCAGGGACCGAGGTCGAGTTCAATGGTTCAAGCCACCTCATACTGAAGGAGGATGACATTGTTGGTATCCTTGAAACGGATGATGTTAAGGATTTGAAGCCTCTTAATGATCGTGTTCTTATCAAGGTCATTTACCATCATACTTTAAAGACATATGGACTTGAATTAATATTACCAAGCTTGGAGCTTGTTCGTTGGTTTGATGCGTATCTTGGTTTTAAAATGCACGCATCAGGAGTGCATAATGCGTGCATCACATGATGTGGTGGTGAGATCGCACTGCTCAATGTGACTCCATGATGCGTGCATCACATGATTTGGTTTGAACAAACCTGACTATCGATTAAACAATGGGTTCGAGTATTTGAACTAGTTAGACCATCAAGTGAACAAATCTGACTAGAGGTTAACGAGTTAAAATACTATATATAAATAAAAATTTTAGTCTCTTTTTAATATGAACGT
Source organism: Helianthus tuberosus (assembly GCA_030545235.1). Classification (NCBI taxonomy): domain Eukaryota; kingdom Viridiplantae; phylum Streptophyta; class Magnoliopsida; order Asterales; family Asteraceae; genus Helianthus; species Helianthus tuberosus. The sequence goes on from CM060415.1 coordinate 160,161,934, forward strand.
CTCAACACATGATGGGCGCGCATACCTTATCATGCATCGGTTTTTATGATTAAATCGCATCGGATTGCTACACACTTTTTAAAACCAAGATGTGTATATGCTTTACCAAAACAATTATGATACAAGATAATTACGAATCTTATTTTGTTTGATTTCAATAATTTTGCTTTACATTCTCAGCAAGTGACAAAAAATATTTGCTTATTTGGATAACAGGTTGAGGAAGCTGAGGAAACAACCGCTGGTGGCTTATTGCTAACACCGGCAAGCAAGGAGAAACCATCCATTGGCACGGTGAGTTAAATACCTCTACATATGGTTTTGTCATAGATGTTACATATGTGCTAGAGGTGGCAGCTTTGACCTTTGTACTTATCAATGTCTCGATTTGGGTTGTGCTTTATCCTATACAGGCCAGATAAAAACTTTAGCTGAAAGTTGAACACATGACATGTTGAAAGTTGCCAAACACGTTCTCTTGATTTTTTCATTTGATGAGTTAAGAGTGTTATTGTTATAATGATCAATGTGTTCTAATAATGAAAGTTGTCGATCTGGCTGCTTTAACCCCCCCTAAGCAATGAGCTGTTCGACCCGTCACCCAACCAGCCCGACCCTTTCTTGTCACCTCTAACATGCAACAAGTGTTTGATTATACCTTGTGCTAACTACATCTTTGTTTTCTTTGGAAGCACAGGTGATTGCAGTGGGGCCGGGCCCTCTGAACGAAGAAGGAAACAGAACAGGAGTGCCATTGTCTCCAGGTAACACTGTTCTATACTCGAAATTTGCAGGGAACGATTTCAAAGGGGCTGATGGTTCAGAGTACATTACTCTTCGTGCGTCCGATGTCATGGCTGTTCTTTCCTAGTTCTTAGGCGTACGCGTAGCATTGCAGGCTTTTTATCGAGCCTTTGAATCGATTAGGATTCTTGGAGTCGATTAAGTGTGAGATTCGGTTGGGAGAATTCCAGCATGTGTTACTCGTGTTCATGTTTTAGTGGTTACTAGAAAACAACTAGTTTTGCATCAAGATTTCTTTTGTGTACAATTTTGATAAATTAAGAATGGTTTTATTAAAGATGGATCACTGAATACAAGGGGAAATAATGGTTTTGTTAAATATGGATCACTGATTTCAAGGGGATTTGGATGTTTCAAAACTTCTCAACCAGTATTTTTTCACGCACACGTATGCCTGAGCGTGGGCGCACACATATACACACACGTAGTGTGTTCTAACACGACGTATTAATCCATTGTTAGGGAGGCCAGCTCCCGTACCCGCTAACCATCACAAACATCGAGAGAAATTGACTGTTTGGATTGTTTTTTGGCCATTTGGTCGATTTAAAAAAAAATAATTTCAAATGATTTTTCACATCTCTATATAAAACCATCCATACCTCGCAACCAATCCACAAAATTCTCTACATTTTATATTCACATTCACCAACCATTTTCAATCTTTCACATTCACAATTCAACACGAACGCACATCTCCTATGAGACGGTCCACCTTTTGGAGTCTGGTGCATGGGCTATTTGCAACCTATGTGGGTGACACGAATCGAACCGTGAATCAATTAGATTCACGATTCACCTAGATTCGTTACTAAATTTCTAGATTCCATGCCACATTTTCGAATGTGCCAAACCCCAACAACGAGCTCTTGGAGGACGAGCTTATTCAAGTTGCTTGTATCGACTACAAGCACCACTTCGACGAGGATTTCACGCACGTAGCGGCGTGGCGTATTCTTGCGAACTATGTTTAAGCTATAAATTTTTAGGTTTTATGATTTTAATTTTATGTAATGTTTTAAATTTTAAGTTTTAGTTATGTGTCATGTTATAAGTTTATGTAATGTTTTAAGTTTTAATTATCTGTAATGTTTTAAGCTAGTTAATCTTAAATTTTAAGTTTTAAGATATTTAATTTTAAGAATATAATTAAAAAAATAAAAAAAGTTTGTGGCTAGGGTAGGCGCCGCCACCATTTACTAGTAAATGGGTAATTGGTGCACTTTTTGAGTTGGTGAATGGTGGTTAGTCGGGGCTATGATATTTCTTTTAACGGCAAATTTAGATCACTGACGGACCACTATAATGTCTACACCAATTACAAAAAAGAAATCCAGTGAATATGGAACCCCCCCCCCCCTCCGGGAATCAAACCCAGGACCTAATGGTCTCTAAGCCTTATATCACCCCCAAGATGTCACTATGTTATAATGTCATAGGTCAGGGCTAGGGTACGGGGTCCCTTCCTCGCTCATGTATTAAGCATCTTGTATATGATTCAGTGTTGCATTTAGTTTTAGCTCACATGTAGGTTTGATGCATAGATTCAAAGTGTTTTACCCACATTTATTGCTTGATTGTAAGGTCTAGTAAGGGGAGGAGAGGTGGTCACTAGTGATAGATTTCTATCACTTCCACTATCCAATCAAATCATGCCATGTCATCACCCAATATTCTATTACTAGTGACAGAAATGTAAGGGAGGTGGTATCACTAGTAATACAATTCCATCACTCACTAATTTTTTTAATTTTTTATTTTAAATTCCATTTGGATAAAAGTTAATTCATGATGTTTGCATGTGATTTAAAAGATTGTCAGACTCACATCACAAGAATTGGTCCAATTAGAAAATAGAATGCTTTAAAAATTGTCGGCCATATACTGTTTTAATAATAAAATAGAAGTAAGTTTGCATGTCAAAAACAACAACGTTCGAACTTTTTCAAGTTTTCAACGCGTTAACAATTCCACGCGTTACAAATATAACGCGTTAAAGTATAGGCGGCGGCGGTGTTCCGTGATGGATTAACGAGTGATCGGGGTGGTATAACGGACCACCCCGTGTGCCCTAAGTGGAAAAAATAAGTAAACAGGAAACAAAAAAACATAGATTTGTACAACAATTTTTAGTGACATTTGAGAGTATTAGTTTTAACATATATTCTATGACTTAAAAATGAAACATTCATGAATGGTAATTTCTCTAATTAGGCTCTTCTATTTGTAATGTAATTTTGTAACTTGTAACTTTATGTTTGTACTTACATAACTTTAACTTTATGTTTGTACTTGCACAGCTTTATGTTCTCTAATATTTTATACTTTGTGCATATATTGAATTCCCCCTAATTTCCAAAGTGTCAAGCTCAGACATTTGATTTAAGTTGGAAATTTTCTACATTTTAAGGTTCCTTCACCAATTTGACTTTGAAATGTGAGTCCGGTTTGAATTCGGGTTAATCCGATTTGATTTGATTAATAAGAAACTATAATTCCCTTTACTGAGATAGGGGAGATTGTTAATCCAAAATTGTTAATTATGATTTGTGGTTTTAGGTCTGGGTCACACAGAATATTTTTTGTTAGTTCTTATAACATATGAAATGTGACACTCATCTAACATGTATGATTAAAGCTAATGTTTGATCATTAATCACCATACTTTATTACATTATATAATCTTACAAAAGAAAAAAAAAACGAGTATTATATATAATCCATAATACAATACATCATATGAGCTTAAACAACATTAAATTCACCACTAGCATGAACCTCTTTCACCCTTTTCTCATATTCATCCTCTTCTTCTTCTACATCTTCCTCATTAACTTCTTCCTCCTTTTCATCCTCATCTTCCTCTGCTCCCCAACCAAAATACCCGACCGATTTTGACGATGGTGGAGGATTTCTTGCCTCGGCTACAATCTTCATGATCTCATCCACGCTTTGAACGGAAAAAATGGGGTTGTCTCGTTGATAATAGTTGGCTTGAGCCGCTTCCGTGAGCTCTTTTGGCAAGTTCTTCAAGAACCATGGATGATTTTTTATTTCCTTCATTGTAATCCTCTGTTTGATCATAATGAAATAAATGTTTTAGCACAAAATTAAAATATCTTTCAGAGTTATTTTTATTTTTGTTTCTCACCCGTAAAGGATTCGCGACGAATATGCGTGATAGTAGTTGTTTGCATTCCTGAGATATGTGAACATAGTCCGGGATCTTGTACTGAACCGCCATAATACGCTGCAAGATAAACAACAAGTTGTTAACTTGTGGTTCGGGTCAAGTAACGGGTCAAAACACCCCTTGTTTCTAAGTAGAGTTGCGTTGACCACTCAATACTTTTTTTAATATGTCACATTTCATAGACATTTTTATTAAATTTTGGATTGTAATTTAATAGACCATGTGACTTTGTGAGTGATCCTTGGTCGTTTATGTGTCAGTCAAATACATCATCTGGGCCTTATGATTCGGCCCTCATACAAACTGTATGACTCGTCATATGATACGGCCCATATGACATATTAGTGGGGTCTGAAAAGTGTGTTAATGGTGTTTCTATAGCGTCGGCCTTTAAATAAGTAAAATAAATAATCCTTGAATTTTATTAGATTTTGATGCGACTTACAGTGATGGTTTTTCTGAAATTTTTAGGGTCAGATGGATCTTCAAAAGGGTATGCTCCCACTAGCATCACATATAGTGTCACACCAATTGACCACACATCAGCCAACTACACAAAAATATAATAAAAATAAATAAAATATAGATATAGATATAAAATTTAAACAAATAATATTGATATAAAACTTGGGTATATTGTACCTTGCCATCATACTCTCGACGAGAAAGAACTTCTGGAGCAATATAAGCCGGAGTGCCGACTGTTGATTTGGGTCTCGAATGTAAAAGTGACGACTGTAACGTATATAAAAATTCGTGTAATTGAATTGGTTATTTTTAATTATGTTTATTATATTGAATTGTGTTAAATGTGTCGTGTCACATGTTTATTATACATGCATGTGTTAACACTTTTAGTTAAACGAGTCGTCTTTAGGTCAGATAGTTGTGTCAAACATCATGAGTTTAACAATGAACAAAACATGAAAATAACCTTTGAATAACCAAAGTCGCATATTTTGAGGCGAGGTGCTCGACTCCCATCTAAAAGCGTATTTTCCAGCTTCAAATCTCGGTGACATATTTGCTGCATGTAACAAGATGGAAACCTTAAACAAGGGAAGCTTTAAGGTTGATGATGATTGTTACCTATGGAACATTAATATGTAAACTTTAATGTACCATGGAATGGCAGAATGAGACTCCAGAGATCAATTGTTGGAAGAAATACCTTGCCTGTCAAATTAATTTATACACATAAATAATGACTCAACAAATGTACATATATGATATGTATACACATATCAATATACACACATGCATAGAGCATGAAAATATGGGAAACTTCATAAATCTGTTCTAAACTTCAAAATAGCATATTTACTTTAAAGGAACAATGTACATTACACATTAAAATCTTGTATTCTATAGAAATATATCATTTTGCAATATGGAATGCTCCCATAAAAATTACAATTTCATATATCCTTGTCTAAACGTGACAAATATTATATTTCCTCAGACCATGGATCCCGTAAAAAAGACAATTTTATATATCCTTGTCTAAATGTGACAAATATTATATTTCCTCAAACCATGGGTAAAATTATAAAAAAGTATTCTACATTATACATTGAAAATTATGTTTGGGAATATTTGATATTATAAACTTCGAGGGGTATATGAAATTGTCCCATAAAAATATATCTCACTTATATATATATATATATATATATATATATATATATATATATATATATATATATATATAGGACAAAGATCCGTTAGGAACCACCCTTTATTGCGAGAACTGCGAGAACCAGTGTGAACACAAACAGTAATTCCTAAAAAAATCTAAAAAACACCCAAAATTTTTTTTTTTTTAAATTGCTATATTTTGTTAATAAAAAAAATAAAAAAAAATTTCAAAAAAATAAAAATAAAAAATTTCGAGTAACAGTTATCCATGCACATGTGCATATGTATTGTTTCTTTGTCAAATTCCGTAATTCATTACAAATAATAGTCAATTGCACTTTCATTTACACTACCACGTGTAATACACTACTTTTTACGTTTACAATGTTAGAAATGCACATGTGCATATATATGTATCAACAGGAAATAAGGTGTTTTGGTACACTACTTTCTCTTTCATCTATCATTCCGTCCATAATACACAAGCATGCACATGTGCATTTTTGTTATTTCTTTGACAAATTCCGTAATTCATTACATATATTAGACAATTGCACTTTCATTTACACTACCATATGTAATACACTACTTTTTACATTACCAATATTAGAAATGCGCATGTGCATTTATATGTATCAACATGAAATAAGGTGTTTTGGTACACCACTTTGAATACACTTTCCCTTTCATCTATCATACCATCCATAATACACTACCATTACCTCCTACCATCCATAATACAATACCATTACCTCCTACCATCCATAATACAATACCATTAACAATATTTTCACTTTATTACATGTATGTAAACACCATTTATACCATCCAATCAACATATTACATAAAAAATTGACAACTATAACCAAACCATCAACCACTAGATATAACTAACCAAAAAACATGTATATGGGTCTATTCTCCATTCAAAATCACAAACTTTTTGTACCAAAACACGTTATATCATGGTTATACCTAATTATGCACATGTGCATTTTAAATATTGGTAATGTAAAAAGTAGTGTATTACTAATGGTATTGTAAATTAAAGTGAATTGTCTATTCCTGATAACGTATTACCGAATTTGTTGAAGTAATGATACATATGCACATGTGCATGGATAACTGTTACTCGAAAAATTTTTTTTTTTTTTTTTTATGGTAACGAAATATAGCGATTTTTTATTAAAAAAAAAAATAAAAAATTTTGAGTGCTTTTTTGATTTTTTTTAGATTTTATTTTGTGTTCACATTGGTTCTCGCGGTTCTCGCAATAAGGGTGGTTCTCGCATGAACCTTACCCTATATATATATATATTATCATGTTCTTCTTAAATTAAGATAACTAAGAAAGACTTACCTCATCTTCACTAAATCGACCTGCGGTGCAAATACGATCAAAAAGTTCTCCCCCGGCAGCATATTCCATCACTATTGCTAGATGTGTTGGTGTCAATACGACCTATATGAGAAAGTATGTTGGTTTTTTACGTGCAAAAAAATGTTGAGGGACTTTTATGAGGAAAAATGAGAAAGTATATTGTTTTTTATGGTATTTGCCCTTTAAATTTAAGGGTGATTGCAAACAATTGAGTTGAAGTAGTACAATGAATGATGAAATTACAATTATTTGAACACGAACTTTCCGATTTTATAATTTTAAACGAAAACTTCATCATTTAAAAATCGATTTCATCTTTTTCGGGAATGAAGCATCCTTTAAATTGAGTCTCATACGCATTGTAGGGGTGTTCATTAACCAGTTTAACTAGTGTCGTTTTTTTTAATCCAAATCATGATTCGTATTTATATAAATTCTCAATGCGAATTATCCAACACTAGGTTATAAGCCGGTTTTATAAACATTTTTGTGTCACTTGAAAAGGTCACCCATGGTGAATGACAAAGAAAAAGTTAAGAATAAGTATTATACAAATGTCACAAGGAGAGATATATAAGTATATTACTCCAAACAATGAGAAATGAAAGGTTGGATTTACTATGTAATACACATCCAACAATGAGAAAGGAAAGGTTGGATTTACTATGCAATACACATCCTATGTTAGTAACTTTTTTTTATGAATTGAGGTGTGTTTATATTTTTTTAAAATAGCCTTTCTATAAATATTTTACTTAGTTTGATCCACACATTACTTATGTTTTTTTTTGAAAGGTGAACTTCAATAAAACACGCTACCGGTCCTCAAAACAAGGACCGATGCACAACAGGACTACATCATGTACAAAGGAAAAATCGTCCAATCTTTCCAGACTAACTGCTTGTACCTAGACCGGGACTTAAGCCAAAGGAAAGAAAGGGACTTAACTTTCGCAACTAGTTCACCTATTACTTATGTGATAACAGGGCCGGCTTTTGGGCCGGCCAACCCGTGCCGTCGCTCGAGGCCCAAATTTTTAAAGGGCCCGAAAAGTTTATATGAGATTTTATATATACACTTAATTATATATTTAATATATGCATATACTCATTATCTAACAAAGTGTTGGTGATGTAGTGGAAAAACCATCAAAATATAATGTAAAAGGTCTCAAGTTCAAGTATTGACTCTACCACCAAGGGTTTTTTTTTTTAAATCCTTTCCCCAACCACAATTTTGGGCCCAAATTTTTTTTTGTCGCCCGAGGCCTAAATTTTTTTAAGAGTTATCGAGGACGGCTCTGTGTGATAACTATCATGTGTATTTTTTTATATCCTAAACTCTACACTATTATTGGAAATTTGGTAACCCAAACCAACCAATATACAAAAAACCTCTTAGATTCGTCACTGCTTATTTACATACAAACACTTACCTCCTTGAACCGGATTATATTAGGATGACGAAGGGATCTATGGTTGATAATTTCTCTAGCCACATTTTCATCAATCTGCATCATAACTTCTATACATAAGAACACTAAAAACCTAATAAACATACACACATGCGTATAAACATACCTTTTGACCGCGCATGATGTATTTCATTGCAACAAGTTCTTTAGTCTCTTTATGTCTCAAGAGCCTAGCCACACCGAAATTACCCGACCCAAGATCCTTCACCACCTCATACTTGTCCATGGAGACGGCGGATGAGTTTCCGACGGGTCTTCTATACTTTGTGTATGTATGTATGTTGAAATGTATAGATACAAAGTATGTGTGTGTGTATATATATAGTAAGTACATAAGTGTTAATGAAGATGGGGTCGAGAACACGTGGGAAGGAGACTTGCATATATGGAGGTCGGCATGGGATCTCACATGGACTTCCACGAACTCCCATGACTCCAATCATAAAATAATTAAGTTTGATTTTTTAATGTTAGATGGTCTGTTACTTAAATGTTCAAAATAGTTAACTTTATCATTGGTTTTATAAAGGCATATTATCCATTGCAAATTTCATGTCAAGTTCATAGCTTTAGAGCATCCACAAAAAGGGACTATTCTGGTGTTTTTAGGGAGAGAGAAAGTGATGTGGAGGAGAGAGGGTGTGAAGATGTTTGTAAGGAAAAATGAGAAAAAATGGATGAATGTGAGTTATGTGAGTGTAGAGAGGAGAGAGGAGAGAGAGAGAAAAAATGTGTTTGTGAGAGGGGCAAGTGAGAGAAAAAATATGATTGGTTGGGCATGTGCCAACTAGGCACTCTCAAAAATGAGAAAAAATACCCCTTATTGGGGATGCTCTTACAGTTGGCGGGTTGTAACAAAATGTTGTAAATGGATAAATGGGTTGTAAATTGTAATAAACGGTTAAACAAGTTGGTAAGTTGGTCCTATGAAATATACAAGGAATAATGAATTTTAATAATCCCAACTATTGCCTGTTGGCTGACAACGATTCTAATTTTAAAAATTCTCATTGGCGGTCACATTTTTTCACAAATTGACCTTTAATGGACTCTGACTAACAGAACCCTAACGCCGTTAGTCGCCGGAAAAAACGTTTTTGGTCGAAAAAAGGTTCCTAAAGGTCCGATCAATGGTTACAAACAAGTTTGGGACGAAAACCTTGAGTTTTACGGCTAAAAAATTGAGTTTTCCGGCCAAAAAGAAGTTTTCCGGCAAAAAAGGAGTTTTTTCGGCGACCTTAATAATTTAATTGGGGTTTTTTACTAGAAAAGGTTCCTAATGGTGTGTAATAAGGTTTCAGACGAAAATGTTGAGTTTTCCGGCCAAAAACGTTTTTCCAGCGACCAGAGACTAACGCCGTTAAGTTTCTGTTAGTCAGGGTCCATTGAAGGCCAATATTTGAAAAGTTGAGACTGCCAGTGAAAATTTTTAGAATTGATCGACCGTTGTTGGCTAACAGACAATAATTGAGATTATTAAAATCCATTATTCCAATATATAATACCTTTTAGAACTTTTATTCTAATATTAACATTCTGATTAAACAAGCCAATTTAGACACGACCTATTTGTTAAACAAGTAAGAAATGACAATCTTGATTATTTACATGTCAAATTCATGGCGTGTTATGGCGTGTTCGACTCCTATCAAGAAATATTAATCTTAAAGTATATAATGTAAAGAAGTTCTATAATAGTTTTCACTTTTTTTTAATAATTTGTAAGTTATGAAAGTATTGGCCACACCTAGAGGTGTATAAATCGGTTTTTTTCATCAAAAACAAAAACAGTTTTTTTTTATATCCGGTTTCGGTTACTAACCGTTTTTTTACTCAAAATCATAACCGGTCCAACCGGTTAGGGTCGGGTTTTAACCGGTTTATTCCAAAAAAACAGGTTTTTTACCGGTTTAAACCGATTTTTTATAACCGGTTTCGGTTTTAAAACCGGTTTCAAAGATAAATATCTCTAAACGGTCTACAACTGGCGGTTCGGTTCTAAAACTGGTTAAAAAAACCGGTTTCGGTTTTTTTCTCAGTTTCGGTTCTATATGGTATACCAAGTAATAAGGGTGTAGGGAGTGGTTAAACACTTTGGAGTGGCAAACCAAAAAACCGACCAATCAGAGCGCGCCATGTCAATCAGTCAAAAGTGTTTAAACTTTGCTGAAAAGTGTTGGCAATGATTTAAACACTTGCTGAGTGGCAAACTTTTTTTTTATTTTATGTTTTTTTTTAAATTTAAGATAAAATGGAAAAAACATAAACTTTTTATAAAAAAAATAAAGCATTACATCTTAAATAAAAATAAAACATTACATTTTAAATAAAATCTAACTTTAAAAAATAACTAAAAATCACAAGGCCATCCATATTTTTTTGCGATCTCACGTTTTCTAGCCAGTGTGATTGCCAACATAGCAGGGTGAATATTGTCGGTAGGCCGATTATACGTCTCCAAGTCCTTGTCGAACATTGTAGCTCACAACGCCTCTCGTTGCTCATCCGCCAAGGTCAAGTATTTTTCCTCTCGTACACGTTTAATTTCCATTATCTCTTTTTTCATGGTCTTGTACTCTTCGAATTTGTGTGTTATATCTCTTGGATCTTCGGTTCTTGAACACGGCCCCTTATCCTTTTTTTCCTTCCTCGTTTGTCGTCTTGGTGGTGGTGAAGGATCCTCGTTTATGTCGGGAAGAATTTGGTTTTCGAATCCGCTCGAGATTTCGACATTCGGTGATCCTCGTGTATAATTTCCCGAATTCGAAGACTTTCTTTTTCGACCTGAGCCGGAGCTTTCTTCATTCATCAAAGGTACCGGCGACCACTTTTGATTTGTTCTAAAAACCTCCCAAGCCGCAACATGAGCGAAATCAATATGTTCTTTGCTTTTGTAATCTTTTAGCGCCTGCTTCATTACATAAGCATCGTCACTCCCGCTAGGACGTAAACGATCCTAAAATAATATTTCGTTAAAAAATAATATTTCCTTAAAAAATAAACCGTATAAAAAAAATACCGCTTGATGATATCCCCCGTTGAATGTGTTAATTTTTGTTTGCATCGTCATCCATTTTGAGCGAACTTGGTGGTGGGTTCGGTTACTTCCTCCGACCGTTTCATTGTAGTGGTTTAGAAATTTCTTCCAAAACTCATCCTTCTTTTGTTGATTGCCTTTCTTTTTATTCAAAGTGCAATGAACAATAGCCTTTGCCAATGCCTCTTCTTGTCTAGGCGACCAATTTTCCCGTTTGGCTTTTCCTTTTCTTTCCGGTTCATCCGCAACATCTTCATCATCATCATCATCATCATCATCATCATCATCATCATCATCATCATCATCATCATCATCATCTAACTCTTGTTCTTGGGTTTCCGGCACGAACTCCTCATCGGCGTGGGTTTGTACGTCTCTCGGTGATTGTGACATTGGATTTTGAAAAGCAAACATGTCAAAAGCATTTTGCGCTTCTGGGGAGTAATCATAATAACCGGGTTGAGTTATCCTCGGACCGTATTGCATCCAATTTTGGGTGGGTTGGGTATCATAACCGAAAGGTTGATGCATGGGTTGGTTAAAATAAAATGGAGGTTGGGTTTGATTCGCAAACCCAAGTTGCGGATTAAACGGGACACTAGTACCACCCGAACCACGTTTATCTTGAGCCCTCGACTTCGAACCGGACCCTACCATTTTCTTCTTGCCTTCACCCTTCTTTGAGCCTTCCATTTTTTGCAAGATATTTGAAAGTGTTTATAGATTGAAATGTAAAAAAAAGTATCAGAGTGAAAGAAGATAGGGTAGTATTTATGGTGTAAATTTTTAAAACAAAAAGTAATTTTTTTTTAGTTTGAACGGTATTATTACCGTTGGAAGACATGCTGTCCCCGATTTGTTTGGTTTCCCGATTCGGCATGCTGTCCCCGATTTGTTTGGTTTGCCGATTCGCCAAAAGGTCGGCGCCGGTGTTTGCCGATCGGCAAACTTGTTTGCCGCGTGTTACCGAGTTCCACACCGGACACCCTAATGATAATATATAAATGTCATCTGTTTTGATTTAATATGCAAATATTTACGTATAAATTATTATTGACACAAACCATAGATATTATGATTATTATTGAAAATTTTGTATTAATTAGATTTTAGGCTCAACTAGGATTGCGACCCGCCGCAATGCGGCGGCGGCGGGGATTCTTTAGTTATAACTAAGTCAATCTAGGACCTGCACGTTATGTTAAACCTGTCAAACGGGGAAAAATAGACGATGTAAAAACGTTCACCCACACATGCACGTTGCGTCGTGTTAACTCGCAAAATTTAGAACGAAATGTAAAAACGTTAAACCAAAGACGCACGTTGCGATGTGTTAAGTCACAAAATTTAGGATCAAGCATAAAGAGAAAAATTTGCGGAATATGAAAACTATAAATGACCAAAGTTGAAAGTAAAGAAAATTATGAGAATAAATTGCAAAAGATAAAAAGTTTTGGGTTAAAAGTAAAAAAACAAATAGTTTTTAGTTAAAAGTAATTTATGAAATACTTTTTGGTGAAAAGTAAAAAAAAAAAAAAATCAAATTTTTTGCAAAACCCACAAAGCCAACGTTACGAAAACCATATGCATAACCATTTTTTCTTTGAAAACCCCACAAAACACACCCCACGTTGCGGCGGGGCGTAAAATGGTGTCAAATAGTACTAATGTCACACAACCGTAATCGACCACCAACACTGACTCGACCTAGGATATGCGTGTTGCGACGAACCTGTCAAACATTGAAAAATAGAGGTAAAAACGTTGAACCACACATGCATGTTGCGTCGTATTAACTCGAAAAATTTAGAACTAAAAGTAATTTTATAAAATACTTTTGGGTGAAAAGTAAAAAAAAAATCAATTTTTTTTTTTGGAAAACCCCCAAAGCCAACGTTACAAAAACCATATGCATAACCATTTTTTCTTTAAAAACCCCACAAAGCACACCCCGCGTTGCGGTGGGGCGTAAAATGGTGTCAAATAGTACTAATGTCACACAACCGTAATCGACCACCAACACTGACTCGACCTAGGATATGCGTGTTGCGACGAACCTGTCAAACATGGAAAAATAGAGGTAAAAACGTTGAACCACACATGCACGTTACGTCGTATTAACTCGAAAAATTTAGAACTATACGTAAAACGAAAATTTGCGAAAGATGAAAAGTATAAGTGACAAAAGTTGTGAAGTTAAATTGCAAATAATGAAAAGTTTTGGGTTAAAATTAAAACAACAAATTATGTAGGGTTAAAATTGTAAAAAGTAAAAACCTTTGTGGTGAAAATAAAAAATCATTTTTTTTTAGAAAACACACAAAGCATAATGTACAAGTAACAATGCATAAAAAAGTTGCAAAGTTATATATGGAATAATATCGTAATTTGGGAACAAGTGGATAATTTTTTATAAGCATTGGGAAAATATATCCAAATAGGTTAACTACTAACTCTGTCCTTTGATACAAAAGCTATTTTATATGACAGTAAGAGTTGTGGTTGTCAGCACCATATAATATGTTAACTTGGATCAGACTAGTTTTTCTATTTGTTATTGACATTAAATAAAATAATAAATGACCGAAAAAGAAAACTATTTTATAATTTTCATAAAAAAATTGTATTTCTAATCATTGACCAGAGTTTTAGGTTATTTTTACATAAATAAATTAGACTTATTAATCAAACATTTCATCATTTCTCTAGATCAAGTGGTGGAGGACTTGCATTTCTCTTGAGAGATGCATGTTCGACTCTCACTTGGTGCAGAGTGAGGCACTGGTGGGCAATGATAGAATACCCGGGAAACCTGGGTTGGATCCTTGAGCCAAAGGGATTTTACCGGTAATTTCACTGTCGTGTCTACGGACGGGTGGGTTACCGGGTTTTCCCCGGAATTGGTGGTGGACTCGGGTTACTCTCGGAGTACTCCGTTTGTCCAGTGGGTGCCCCGAGAGTGCTCGGGATTGATTCTGTTGGCTGTTAAAAAAAATGGGAATATAATATTGAAGCGAATAAGTTTAAACTAAAGAAAGTTAGAAAATAGAGTTTGTACTAGTACAATCTAAATAAAAAAAGTAATAATATTTTATTATAATTACAAATACAAAATATAAATCCAGGTTGTTGATTTTATTCATGATAGGAAACACATGAGTGCGTTGAGAGTCTTGGATCTACAGAGTCGCCGGCTGTTGAGGAAGAAGAAACACAACTGTCCATAGTTTGACTTTCTCACCGTTTCTCCAATAATTGGTGATTTAAATATCTTCTAAACTTGTATTCAAATTTGTGGCGGTTCCAAAACATTGGTATATATCGGTTATATTCGATAGGTATATATTGGTGTAACCTTAGATATTGATATATATTTTATATCGATCGAAAAATATAAACATGAATAATGAACTGGTTTGGATAATTCTAATACCTTGGTTAATATTTGTTTGGTTTATTACGGTACCGATCGAAAACAATAAAACTGAATACCAATATCGGTACCAATGTTGTTGGGTTAGTGTTGGCTCGAATCGTTACGATACATGATTACATGTACTTGGTATAATTTATGATTAACAAATCACATCTGATGTTTACAATTAAGTAAATATAAGTTTTTCATTTTATATCTTAGACATTCACAAATTTTAACTAAACCACTTAAAATGTGTCGCCCTCTATGTGTATGTTATAAGTTATAATCAATAAGTATGTGTGTGCGAAAGAAAACATAAGTCTAGTTCATTCTATCATTTGAAACAACTCAAACATGATTCTAAGAAAAACAATGTGAATATAAATATTATAAAAGAAATGGTGATAAGTTTCTTGGTTTAGTTTAGTTAGGTTATGTTTGTTTTTTAAGAGGTAAAATGTTTGCAGTATGTGGACCACATCTGTAGATATTAGTAGAAGAAGAGGTGGACCAAACATCTACAGTCTTCAAGAAGAAGATTGTTTACGCATGATGATGGTGGGTGGTGGTGGTGGACGTGCAATGGTGTGTGGTGGTGGTGTTGGTGGACGGTGGTTGTGGTGATGGTGATGGACGGTGGTGTTGTTTAACCATCTGCAGACCGTAGAAGATCTCAGAAGTGGTTGGGCCAAGTCTGCATCAAAAAGAGCTCGCGCAGACGTTTTTTAATGAAACATCTACGGAAAAACAAACAGTTTGCAGATGACGATGTTTGCGTGTGGTCTGCGCAACGCAAACAGAAGAGCCTGCGCTGATTTTTTTTAGAAAAACAAACACCATCTAGTTGTGTTGTGAGACAATAATGAAGTATGTCGAATTAGATGATAGTTAACTTTGCATTCCATCCCGTCCAATTGGCATGTGAGATCATAAATTGGAAGAATATTTTGCTAAATTGACTCATGAGATTCCATTTTAACATGCAATTGATGAGATCATACTCCTACAATCAACATTGATATATCATCAACATTCATAACATATCATTTGCGTATTTATTTTCTAGAATATTTCACTTTCACATTAAGGGAAGTTTGGATCTACTTTAATTTAAAATGAAAACCTATGTTAATATTAGATGTTTCATTAGACTGGAATATGCTTTTGTAATTTAATAATTTATCATAAAAATAATAACATTTGTTGTAGAAAAAAAATGTTATGAAGGTAAATGCAAGTATTCTTATTTTTATTCAACTAATGGTTTGATTAACACGAAAGTCTTACAATTATATTCAACATGGGCATTACATTCTTTTAGCAATAAAAGTATCGTTTTTAACAAAAAAAACATATTACAAACGGATCTCAAAAGTTTAATATTCGTTACTTATCACACAAAAAAAAAAGCTTTTGCCTATGAAGTTAAGTTGGTGTTGGGATTGAGTGCATCATTACGTATTTGTTTTCTTATTCTGTGATTGAAAGATTGGCTTGTGTTCAGTTTGTATCATCCAGGGCTCCAGGCTAATTGTTAAGACGTTACATATACTTATTAGAGGAGAAATGAATGTTTTTGAATGATAGACATCTAACGTGACCTTTTTTTTTTTTTTGCTGATGTGCCATTTATTTGATGACATGGCATCTGAGTCAGCTAACTGGGTTAAGATTCAGTTAGTTTGGAAATGCCAAAGAAAAATAAGTTGAAAGTTAGGAGTGGCATAATATAATACGTAAGTTGAGAGTGCTATTGGTCAAATGGTAGAACTTAAGGTTATTTAAATCCAGTATCCCTAAAAGAAACAAATATTTATATTTATAATCCATTTGAATCATTGTACTTAGTTATTTTCCCATTTAATCGATCATATATTTGAATCATTGTACTTAGTTTTTTTCCCATTTAATCGATCATATAGAATTGTTAGATTTTCATGGATCGCAATATCATTACTTTTGTCCGGTTATCTAATGCTCATAAAAATGACTTATCGAGCTTATAAATAGTATGTTTTTTCCTCTGGGACAAAAATAACATGTGTGACAGTTTGAGTATTCTAACGAAAAAAAGGCATATGGATACCGGTTCTATGTTTTCATGTTATAAAAATTACAAATTTTTTTTTTACCAAATTAGAAATGAAGACACAACAGCAATGATTATTTACTCGATACTTCAATTCCACAATCACGAACTCACAAAGTTTCATTTATACAATGTGAGGGTGAATGTCATATCAATCCAATTGCTAATGTTTTAACTTCAATATATATATTTTTTTCTTGCTTAGTTGCTTACATGGCCTCTTTATGTATAAATGTGCTAACATGGACTTATCTCTAAGAGAACAAGTAGTGAAGTAGAACCCGATGAATCTATCCTTTGTATTTATTTCTTCTTATCTTTAGCTTGGATGTGCTTTCATTCATTGACCCGTTAATTGTTTCACAAGAATCAATGATTGTAGATAAACCTCTTATCACACATATAATGGTTTTATTTTATATTTTTTTAAGATTACATAGTAGGGTTTAGAGTTTTGACTTTAACCATAAGTTTGAAAATTGATTACTACATTTCAGAGATAATTGCCCGGATAGTCCCCGTGGTTTTACGTTTTTTTATGTTTAGTCCTCACCTTTTGGAAATAGCAGGTATGCTCTCTATAGTTTGTTATTTTGTTACTCAGATAGTCCCCTGAGTAAATGTCAGTTAGTTTGATCAGTTAAGTTGGTGTGAAATTACTAAATTGTCTCCGCTTTCACCACCATCTTCACTTTTACCCCCTACCCACCCCCACCCACTCTTCCCTTTCTCTTTCGTCTGCAACAAACCACCATCCCCACATTTCTTTCTCTCTTCCTCATTTTCTGCAACAAACCACCATAACCGGACGCCATCATCACCACCACAAATAAACCACCACATTTCTTTCTCTCTTCCTCCTTTTATGTTTAGTAAGGACAATTTAGTAATTTCATACCAACTTAACTGACCAATCTAACTGGCATTTACTCAGGTCTCAGGGGACTATCCGAGTAACAAAATAACAAACCATAGGGAGCACACCTGCTATTTCCAAAAGGTGGGGACTAAACGTGAAAAAACGTGAAACCACAGAGACTATCGGGGAAATTAACTCCTACATTTCATATATGAAAATCCAAAAAAAAAACCCCTGCAAATTGATGCAAGCATGGAATAAATTCTATTTAGCGCACCAATTCAATTTGGGGAAAAATTCTTGAGAAACACATTCCTTTTTCTGAGCTTTCTATGAGGTATTTATACCCTTGGTATGAAGTGACATACGCAAGGTGCTGATCAGACCAGTCGCTTTCTTAGTTAGTTATCAAGTGGGGCCCAGGCCGTTAGAAATATAAATTACTTGCAGGATAACCCTGAGTTTAGGTTACAGAGTATGAGGTACAGAGTCATCTGGTTCGTCCAAATGGGAAATTCACCTATATTCAATATACATGATATTGGATATTAATCATGTTATAAATGTTGTGTGATGTAAATTTGATGATGAAATTGGTAATTTCTATAACAAGTAAAATGGTGTGGACATTCAATTTGAAATGCTAGAAGGCTTTCTAGGATTACACACGATATTGAAAACTTCATAGAACATTGTTGAAGGTTGAGGTGCACAAAAAAACTGTATTCGGAACCGGACCCGGTAAAAAAACCTGAAACTGGTTTTTTTAATACCTGGGTATTCTATACCAAAAACTGGAACCGACCCTACCCGTAAGGTATAGATAGGGTATGCATTTTGATCTCAATACCTAGAACCGGAACCGATCATATACCCGATCAATACCCGAAACCAGACAAGAACCGGAACCGGAATCTATCATACCTGGCTATACCCGATACATGATTCTAATATCTTTCTTTTAAATTTATGTTAATTTTCTTACATTATACAATGCTTATTTAATAATAATAAACAAAAAATACGAGAAAACATGATAATAAAAACGCAATAGAGTATTAAAAATTACGAAAATATAGAACTAAAAAACTCGAAAATATGGTATTTTAATACCCGTTTCTTAAGAACCTGAACCGAACCCTACCCGGAACCGGACACATAGGGTATGGTTTTTTTGGTCAAATAACCAGAACCAAACCGATTATAGCAATAACTGGTTCCAACCTTTAAAACAAGAAACCAAAACCGGTTCCATAATTAGAACCGGTTATTAAAAATCCCTGGTTTGGGCACCTCTAGTTGAAGGCAATGTTAGATTTTATGGGCTGGAAATTGTGGGTCACTAATTAATTAGTGGGGCTATTTTTAAGGCAACGTTAGATTGCTATCTGATTCTGACGCAAGTCTCCTCAAAATGGGGGAAGTTCAAGTTTTTCCTTAAAAAAAATATATATTTTTTATTTTACACAGCGTTTTGTTTATCACCTTTATATTAATTTGTGAGACGGCAGGATGGCAAATGAACCTAAACCTCACAGGTAAACCTGAAAGCTGAAATATTCGATACGGTTATTCTGGTATGAGACTGGATATGAGATTAGTTTTAATAATTTTTATAGGTATGAGACGAGTTTGGTACAGTAGAAACTCGATAAATTAATACTCGATTATTTAATAAACTCTCTAAGATAATATTTTTTGCCAGTCCCGACTCGGGGATAGGGTGCTAAATTAATAATTCGCTAAAATTATAAGATAATACATTTTTGATAATTTTTTTAGACCCCATATAAAATATAAATTAATAATTCCTTATATATAGCATATTACATGAATGATTTATGAAAGTTTCTTGAAAAATGACTCAATTGTCTTTTGTTTTTTGTTGAAATCTAATTTTCCTCTTCGAATCTCGTCTGTCATTGTTGTTTTTTTCACACCTTTAAGATGGGAAGCCATGTTGTGTGTATGATTTGTTTGTGTTAACCTATTTTGATCTACTATTTATATAGAAAATATTTTTAATGTCCATAAAGTGATACATTGAACACAAGAAGCATAATAAGGTGGGAGATTGAAGGTTTCTTTCAAATTGGGCCGTTCATTTGATATACATGCATTGTATACAATAATTAAGTGGAAGCTTGAAATGTGTTTGTAAACTAAGTATTCTACTATAAATTAATAAAATATTAATTAATATATAAATTAATAATTATTAATTTATCGATTAATTAATAACCCTTTTAATTAATAAATTTTGGTGGTCCCAAATGTATTATTTTATAGAGTTTCTACTGTATTAGGTGAAACCCGACCAGAATACTAAAAAGATAGTTGTAAACATTTTTTTTTATATTCCTTTGTCCTTGGTTAATAATGTAGTCTACTAATCCACTTATTTTTGGTTTTATACTTCAAATGTCCTTGAGTAATATGATTATATAAAATATGAAAAAACTAAAGTAATAGAAGGGGTAATCTTTAACAAACTAACGGGTATACTCGATAGAAGATACCTGAGAGATGTATGACGGGTATGAACACATTTTTTTACAATCCGGTATGAGATTGAGTTTATCTATAAGGTGGTGTGTTTCGAATTCACGATGACGACATTACTCAATAGAGGTTTGAGTGGCTCTATAAAGTTGTACTATGCCATGTAATCCTGCCCATGAGTTTAGATTTTGGTCAAATTGGGTAGAAGTTAAAATAAGAAACCACAAGAATCGGTCATCTTAGGTGGTATGATGAAAAGGTACATTTCAATTATCAATGATATCGTTCAATTATGGAAAGACTATAATGTTAGGTGGTATGATGAAAAGGCACAATTCCCTCTCCGGTGTCATCTATAAGGTGATTGCAAAAACTCTCGCTAATCGCCTTAAGGGTGTGATGAACTTGGTAACTTCCCAAACGCAATCGGCTTTCTTTGAAAAAAGGAATATTTTTGACAGCCCGCTATTTGTGAACGAGGTTATCTCTTGGGCGAACAAACAAAAAAAGGAGGTCATGTTATTTAAAGTAAACTTTGATAAAGCGTAGGATTCGGTAAATTGGGATCTCCTTTTGGATAACATGAATATGATGGGGTTCCCGAAAAGATGGATGAGATGGATAAACGCTTGCCTAAAGTCGAGTAAAGCTTCGATGCTTGTAAACGGGTCCCCAACGGAAGAGTTTTATTTCAAACGTGGCCTTCGTCAAGGAGACCCGTTATCTCTGTTTCTCTTTATCTTGGTACTAGAAGTTCTAGAGGTATTTATGAAGCGAGCGCTTAAAGCGGGCATCATTGAAGGGGTCCAACTTCCAAATGGTGGGCCAACAATTACGAACTTTTGTTATGCTGATGATGTAATTTTTATAGGATTGTGGTTGAAGAGGAATGTTCTAAATCTCAGGAGGATTCTTAGATGTCTCTTTTTGGTGACAGGGCTCAAGGTGAATCTTTCGAAAAGTAGTTTGATGGGGGTGGAGGTGGACACAAGTGAAGTGACGGGGATGGCAAATCAAATGCGTTGTAAGACGGGTTGTCTGCCTTTCAATTTCCTTGGCCTCCAGAGAAAATATGAAGCGTATTAAACCTTGGCGACCCATTATAGAGAGATTTGCTAAAAAAATTGTCGAGTTGGAAAGCTAAGACTCTCTCAATGGGCGGAAGAATCACTCTCGCAAAAGCAGTCCTCGGTAACCTCCCGTCATATTTCCTATCGGTGTTCAAAGCGCCAGTAAAGGTTATTAAATCCCTTGAAAGCCTTAGACGTGATTTTGTGTGGGGGATGTCGGGGAATAATGGAGCCGGATAAGCTGAGTTATGAAGTTATAGATGACACTTTTTTCAGTTTCTCAATTTAGAGGGGAGGTCGCAAATGTTATAGGGGAGAAGGTGAAACTGGGATTTTTAAAATGGAATAAATGGGTTCCACACAGGTTTGGATATTTCATGTGGAAAATGGATTTGGGATGCATAGCAGCAAAGTCTGTGTTAACAGCGCATGGGATTTCGATCACGGATTCGAGGTGTGGTTTGTGTGGTTTTGGGGAGGAGACAGTGGAACATCTAGTCGCTTCGTGTGTGTTCGTTAGATCGGTGTTATGGACCAGACCACTGGCCCAACAGCCCCTATCGAAGCCAGGCCCAAAAGGCATGCTAAGAGGCCCAGCCGGTTCACAGATTGAAGGCCCAATTGGATTACAACTTGTTCAACAAGCTGCACGTTTACTTTTCAGCATGTGTCTTTTGATTATTTGCATATGTTCAATTAATTGTTGCATGATAGGTTAGTGGTAGTGCATGATAGGATAGTGGCATAAAATAAGGAGAACATGGTCATGAACCTAGGCTCTCTTGCATGTTTAAATTCAGTTGTTTGCATTGGAAAAAAAATACACAGAAAATTGCCCCAAAAATTCTCTTGTTCTCTCTTGTTCTTTTGGAGTGTTTGCCTACTAGAAAAGGCTCTATCATCTTAGTGCTTTCATTTACGTTTCACCTTCCGCCATGCCTCCTCGTAAAGACTCATTGGTTACCGATGATCTCCCCCCTACCATCACCGATCAACTGAACCAATTAATCCAAGTCACCACCACTGCAGCCAACGCACAAACCGATATCAAAAACACCCTCGCCGCCCTCGTTCAAGCCACCGCAAACCTCAACACCAAACTCGACTCACAAACCGAAACCACCGCTAGACTCGTCAATCATATGACGCGGTTAACGGATAAACTAGCCGTTGGACCCTCCACTTCCGATCTCGAAAACACCGGTCCCAAACCCGTCCAAACCCCCGGTCCCAAACCCGCTAACCAGAACCCACCGAACACCCCACGTCCACCGAAAATCGCCTTACCTTTATTTGATGGTTTGAACCCACTAGCCTGGATCTTTCGAGCTGACAACTACTTCAATTACTATCGGATTCCGCCGGACGAACGAATTCAACTCACAGCCCTTCACTTCATCGGAGATGCGCTCTCCTGGTACCAACACCAAGCAAATAACCACTTACTCGGAAATTGGACCTCTTTTAAGCGATCCGTGGAGTTGTGCTTCGGCCCTTCTACATTCGAAAACCATGAGGCAACTCTTTTTAAGCTCCAGCAGACATCTTCAGTGGCGGATTATCAAACCGAGTTTGAACGGTTGAGCAACCGCGTTACAGGGCTTTCTCAATAAACCCTACTCAATTGTTTTTTATCTGGGCTTAAAACTGAGATCCAATCTGAATTGGCAATTATCAGGCCCACGTCATTGTATGACGCTTGTGGGCTAGCCAGTCGTGTGGAGGATAAACTGGCCCATTCCACCAAACCAAAATCCTACTGGCCTCCAAAATCTCACGTTCCATCCTCACCTTCATCTTCTACGGTCACACCATCTTCCTCCCAGTCAACGCCTTCAACAACCCTTCCTAAAAATTCGACCACTCCGCTACCTCCACTCCTTCCATCTCCACCCAAGCCTTTACCCTTTACCAAGCTATTGCCAGAGGCCATACAACAACGACGTAAAGACAGCTTATGTTTTCGATGCCTTGAGAAGTTTTTTCCGGGTCACAAGTGTTCTCCACCTCAGTTTCTCTTGATTGTCGATAACGACGATCTTGTGGAGATGCCGGAAAATCCACCAGATCCTAATGATACGGCCACCCCACAATTCCTTGCATTCTCCGATGCCGCGTATTTCGGACTCTCTTCGGTTCAGACCTTACGGGTTACTGGCTATATCAACAATGTTCCGGTCACTGTTCTGATCGACTGTGGCAGCACTCATAACATTATCCAGCCTCGCATCGCAACGCAACTTCGCCTCTCCTCTAGTCCGCTGGAACCATTTTCGGTTATGGTTGGCAATGGTCAATTCATCCAGTGCCAGAATTATTGTCCCGATGTATCTTTACAGTTGCACAAATCTCAGTTTCAATTTCCATTTTATATATTACCTGTTGAGAGCGCATACATTATTCTGGGTATCGCTTGGTTGCGAACTCTTGGTTCCATCACAGCAAATTTTTCGGTACCGCAACTTTCCTTTCAAAAAGATGGTCATACTTGTACATTGATTGGTGAACCACTCACAAAACCATTAACCTCGAGCTCACTATCAACCCTCATCCGTCACGGATCCGTCGCGTCCATGTTTTAATAGCTTCACCTTTTTCAAAAGCTTTTTGAGAAACATGTTTTTGCATGTAGTAGCTTAATAGTCTAGGAAACATAAGAAAACCAGCAGTTTTCCCCTTTTTAATAGCAGCAACTTTCCCCTTTTTAATAGCAGCAATTTTGCCCTTTTTAATAGTAGCAGTTTTGCCCTTTTTAATGTTTTCTAAATTTGCAACCAAATCAACAAACAGTGCTTGGGAGTAGTTAAAATCAGTATTTGTCAAAATTGCATACCCTAATGACTGAATTTTCAAAGGTATTTCATTAAAAGAAGTAGTTTTATTTCAGAGACAGATTAAGAGAGTATGGAACAGGAATTTCATTGGCGGTGGAAAATTACCTTTAAACATAGTTGCCTGATTCAACTCTCCATCATATCCCCTCCCCATCAAGTATGTTTGAATCTCATTTTTCGGCAAAGAGATCTTACCTGCCAAGTCGTTTACCTCAAATGTTGTTGATATGGTACTGGGGGTAATAGCAACCGATTCACCTCCGACTTTCGACGTTATACTTACGGCCACATTGTTTTGTTCTTCAATATTCGCATTAGCCCAAAAATCGCAAAGCGTCTCTTGGAAAATGGGTGCGTCGGCAGTAAGAATGACCTTATATTTTGATGATGTAAGAACATCAATCATTGAATGATAGAGAGTATTGTTCTCAGTTTTCTCAAAAATAGCAAGGTAGTTATGCGAATTTTTCATCACCAAAGTCATGATCGGAATTGAAAGTTGCGAGAGGTTGACGAAGAAGTGTTGAAGAAGAAGGTGGAAACCGCTCTGCTGAATTTTAAACTCGAGACGAAAGTAAAACCTCTGTTTGGGGATGAAACAGGGGTTTATAAAGTGAAAAGGTGAATGCTGACGTGTCAGAAGTTAGAAAGATCTGATGGCTAACATCTGTCCACGTCACAACCTCTACTCTGATAATGGATGACAATTGTTGCAAAAACCACTTTTGGCCAACAACAGATGTTAGGCAACATTAGTAACTCAGCAGTCCTCAGATTAAACAGAACCTATGAGAACAGACAATACCCTTCAGGAATATTTGGAAACCACTGTTGGGTAACAACAGATCTTATACAACAATAGTAAGTCAGCAGTCCTTTCAACAGACTTTTAATATAAACGAATAAATTGATATTAAATATTAGCAACCATTTAATGCAAAACATTTAAAAAATAAATTTTCATGGGAAAACTATAAAATTAAATATCAAGAAACTGAAAGGACAAATTTTAAACCTCTGCCATAAAAAAATAAAAAAAAAACCACTTCAATTAAAGACCAAGAATAATCGGACACAAATGTTGTAAACATTGGTAAATCAACAGTTGAGCAATAACAGATGTTCAGAACTGTTGAGCAGTGGTAAATCAACAGTGGTAAAAAACCTCTTCATTTAAAGACGTTGAGCAATAACAGATGTTCAGAACTTCTATTGTGTTAATCATTGACAATTCTTTGGAAACTGCTGTTGGGAATAACAGATGTTCGCACCAGTAGCAATGGATTTCTGTACTTCAGACTTCAAAAACAGTGCAGAAGAACTCCCCACTGCTTGCTCGAAAAAAAAAGCTGAAATATATCAACACCTTAAAATAAATATTATCAACAGTTTAAAAGAATTCACAAACCTAAAATAACCCGCAACTGATTGTTTGAATTTTAAACAACTCTGATTAGGCTGAAATATAAACAGAGAATTAAAACTGCTGTTGGGAATAACAGATGTTCTCAACAGTCGTTACAAAAAACAGGAATTATCAGAACAGACAATACCTTTAAACAGTGGATGAATCTTTTGCCAAACAAATGTTTTAAAAACAGTTTTTTTCAACAGACTTATAAAGATTTTTGTCAAATTTTTTTAAAATACCTATTTTTTAAGAATGTTCAGAACTTCTATTGGGTTAATGGTTGACAATCCTTTGGAAACCGCTGTTGGGAATAACAGATGTTGGCAACAGTAGCAACTCAACAGTCGTTATAAAAAACAGGAATTATGAGAACAGAGAATACCTTTAAACAGTGGATAAATCTTTTGCCAAACAGATGTTTTAAAAACAGCTGTTTTCAACAGACTTTTAAAGATTTTTGTCAAATTTTTTCAAAATACCTATTTTTTAAGAATGTCCAGAACTTCTATTGGGGTTAATGGTTGACAATCCTTTGGAAACCGCTGTTGGGAATAACAGATGTTGGCAACAGTAGCAACTCAACAGTCGTTACAAAAACAGGAATTATGAGAACAGACAATACCTTTAAACAGTGGATAAATCTTTTGCCAAACAGATGTTTTAAAAACATCTATTTTCAACAGACTTTTAAAGATTTTTGTCTATTTTTTAAGAATGTTCAGAACTTCTATTGTGTTAATGGTTGAATATTCTTTCGAAACTGCTGTTGGGAATAACAGATGTTGGCAACAATAGCAACTCAACATTTACAATAGCAGGTATCAACACTAACAACTGTTGATGCTCAAATCAGTAAAAATAAAACGCTCTACAAAGATTAATAGAATTATCTATTAACATGAAAACCCTTATCAATGTAATAGATAACCATTACAAAGATTAATAGATAATCGACTTTTCATGTGTCAAACCTCATAAAGTGCCTGGCTGAGAAGAATTTACAAGGGCCACTTGAGGATCTACAAGTGGACGAAACATTACGCTTCGTGGAGAAGCCGGTCGAGATCATGGATCGAGAAACCAAGAAGCTCAGGCGCTCACGCATTCCCATTGTGAAGGTTCGGTGGGAAGGCAAACGCGGCGCAGAGTTCACCTGGGAACTCGAAAGTGACATGAAGGCAAAGTACCCGCAGTTATTTGTTATGCCTATGGCCTAAATTTCAGGACGAAATTCCCTTAAGAGGGGGAGGCTGTAACAACCCGTGTTTCAAAAGTCAAAGCACAAGTCAAAGTTCAAAGTCAAAGGAAGAAAAAATTGCTAATTGCGATTTGTCACTCCTTGCTTAACTATTGAATGTACATCTTTGACTTGTAATCGGATTTTATTATTTGTTTGTTTTAGTTGTATTATGTGGAGTATCTATGATAATCGAGGTTTAATCGATGTTTATCGCCAATCTATTTATCACTTTACCGCTAATCGTATCGCAATCACATTCGCAACATGATTTATAGGTTTTGTATATTGTTTTACGTGTGTATGATATTTATGTGTTACTTGTGCATGTTTACTTTATGCTTGGTGGTGATTAATCGAAACGCAATCACAGTCCTTTCGCAACGCAATCTAATCGTAAACGCTAAACGCAAGGTTATTTATGTTGTTGTATGTTAGTTATATTACTTGTGTGACTATTAAATAAACCTATCGCATCGCTTAATCAACACTCGCTTAAACGCATCGTAACGCTCAACACGCAAAACGAAACATCGAAAACCGACTCGCGGCAACCTTCGATCGAATGACCATTCGATCGAAGGCCATCCGTACGGATGACCATCCGATCGGATGGCCATCCGATCGGGTTGCCATCCGATCCGTCACTTGTGCACACCTTTCCTCTTTTGGTAACCTATAAATACCCCCTGTCACATCATGAACAGTGATGTGACAGCTCTCTCCTCCGACCAGCACGTTCCAGCCCTCTTTTCTCTCGATTTCTTGCGATTCTTGTAAGTTTTCAACTTCAATCTTGTACATATATCATCTACACACACTTCTTCATCATTTTCACCTTTGAATCTTCACTTTTAACCATGAAATCAACGGATTTGAGGTGTTTTAGGATGATGTCATCATGAGGTTCTTATGAATTTCAAGGTTTGGCCTCATTCCACCAAGAACAACTCAGATCAAAGAGATTTCAACATGTTTTAACACCGATTTCATTTGGATCTAAACATTTTCAAGGTTAAAGGATGTTTTCATACCTTCCTTTCAACTCTTTTACACTCAATGCACTCAAAACCGATAGGATCGGAGCTGATTCAGGCCTTCCACTCATTTCCTAGTGAAGTGTCGGTCTGAGATCTGATTCCTATCAACAAGATAACTGACTTAGCAGGTTGAACATGAACAACCATCACGAACAGTTAACTAATCAGACTGGGGTGATTCCCATCCGACCGGGAACTTGGACTTGATGGGGTTTTCCGTTGTTTAACACGTCGTCATACCGTCTCGGTCAAACCGCAAACTTTCAAACTTTAGCACAATATTTCAAATTTTCAAA
Organism: Helianthus tuberosus; assembly: GCA_030545235.1. Taxonomy (NCBI): domain Eukaryota; kingdom Viridiplantae; phylum Streptophyta; class Magnoliopsida; order Asterales; family Asteraceae; genus Helianthus; species Helianthus tuberosus. The sequence continues at coordinate 160,190,218 of CM060415.1, forward strand.
CGATCAGGTTGTCGGAACGGATTACCGTTCGATCGGATTGCCATCCGATCGAACGACAATCGGATCGGATTGACACTTAGTCTTCAACACCTAAACATTTTCCACATTTTCAAAACATACCAGTTCTAACGGATTGCCATCTGATCGGAAGACCATCCGATTGAATGACCATCCTGCTGTGAGCTTGTTCTCACTAAAATGTCTCGCTGATCGGATCGCCATCCGATCGAACGACCATCCGATCGGATGACCGTTCGATCGAACGACCTGAAAGGTAGAGATACTTCTCTGATTTTAAAATGCTACAACAAAAACTTCAAAGCCATCATACATAAACACATCCATCCCAAACGAGTGGCAATCCGACCGAATGGCCATCCGACCGGATTGTCATCCGATCGAATGACCATCCATTCGGATTGTCATCCGATCGGATGACCAATCGTCACTCAGTCACTCATCCTCGTCTAACGCGTCGTTCTTCGCTTATGCTATCGTTCTGTAATCAGGCTAAATTTCCAGCGCTCCCTTCAATCCAACCTACTAGCTTCTCTTTGCTACATGTTACATGCTGGTTATGCGTAAACAATTTTCGCTATCTATTATACTATTAAACTTGTATGCTCACCTTTACACTATGTGTATTGACCTCTATTTTAACGTGTGTGACAGGTGTTTGAATAATGTTCTTGCTTTCATGGAATCGAGCTTAGGAGAGTCTAGAAACGAACAAACAATTTATATTTGAGTTGTCGAAACAATTTATTTGTCTTTGGGATATTATGTCTGTATTAACTGATTTGCTAAGTGTGTTATGGTATGGGATGTAACTTTAAATATTTGGTAAAATTAGTTGTTATGGATTTCTCTTGGACAATCTGTTTCGCTCAGTGCCTCACCCCGATGTTTCCGCCATAGGTTGGGGTGTGACATTAACAATTCTAGCAAGTGTACATGTTATATTTTTCAAGATCTGTAACAACAACACTAAGTCCATGACAAAAACAACACAAAAATCACTTGTTTAAGTTAGATTATGTTGTTAAGTTTAGGGTTTTCACTTGTTTTTATTTTTTGTTTCATGATGAATAACTTGTACTTTTGTGATCTACCTATGATGAGAAGTAAAATAAGATGAACAAGAACACTTAAAATCTAGCACAATGCTAGGGAAGAACATAAGATGAAATGAAGAAGAAGACGAAGAGGATAAAAGCTCCAAGTTGTGGATAAAGCTTCCTTATACTAGCATACACCTTAGACCACCTTGGAACACATTGGAGAACACTTGAAATGGCTTGAAATTAGGGGTTTTTAAGTGTTTTAAGGTATTTAGTGAATTTAACTAGTGTTACATTGTTAAACAATGTTAACTAGTCTACTAGTTTATGTTTTGGTGTTTGTCGGACAATAAACGGTTCATAAATTCGCTTGCGATTCGCTTAACTATTAATTATGGGACTTTGTTTGGAAATTACTGTTTTGATATTCCTAGGGAATTTCCAATGCATTGGACATTATTTATGATGATTAATATCATCTATGGATCTTATATGTTCTCAACAATTATTAAATTGTTACCGTTTTCATGCAAATTGCTAGTTTATGGCTCAGATCGGACAAATTAAATCCTTGTAATTTTTCTGGAAGGTTATATCATGTATACTTCTTTCCCAACTTGGGGTTTTATGTATATATCATGTTAGACATGATTATAAGTCATATACTTGGCGTTTAGGGGAGTACCGGAACCCTCCTGACACGACTAGTCTAATCCGGACAATCTACCAACAGTCTTGGAAATAGTTTGTATCGCATCGCGACGCGGCAAATACAATAAGGTGATATGCAATGTATATGTGTTTCCTGGAATTGCTAGACTTACGAGACTCAATCACATTATAATTAAGTCTAATGCACATATTTGTATATTTAAATAGTGATTAAGTTGTATGGAAATTACCAGTTATTTTGCCGGTTGTCACACTTAGGATGCTTTGGACCTAGACGAAATAAATCAAACTTTATTTTATGTTTATGTGTTGTTGCAAACAATTTGTTCTTGTATGACATTTGGAATTTGGTTTGATTAAATATTTAAACTTTAGTTAGTGTCATGAGTTATAAGCAATCTCTACGCTCCGACGTAGTCCCCCGTCGGGTGGAGTGTTACATAATATTTAGAAAATTTTATAGTATAAAACCCTACTTTGATAAATAAACGTTAAATAGTTTCATGTCACGAACAAACAACGATTAATAACCTCATCAACACTATGTGCACTTTGTTTAGGTGGGGAGTCCTAGTCATGTGTTAGTCGGATTAGATCTGATATCTTTTTTATGCATATAACTTGTAGGTAGACGAGTGACATACTTGTTCCACGACTCCAAGGAGCACTACTTAACAGTGAGTAAAGCAGCCCCATTTTTATAATTGTTTTATAACTAGTAAAGCCATGGATATTGTAAATAGTCTATTTAGTTTGACAAGCTCTTCATGATTGGTCGCGCTAACTATCCGGAATGGTAAATGAAGGCATGATATCCATAACATATTGAGTGTTTGTGGTAAACATTGGTTTGAGGGCAAAATAAGGTCGAGGTTTGGTTACATGACTCATGGTTATTATAAATAATTATGTATCATATATTCACATATAATTTCAATTGCTTATATATATATATATATATATGTATAAACCCGCGAGCTCACCAACCCTTTTGTTTGACACTTTTAAGCATGTTTTTAGGTAAGTAATCATGCAAAGGATACTAGCATCGGGTCTAAGAAACGCTACTTCTAGATAACTATTACATGTCTTTGTTTTTGTTGAACTAATTCAAACAAATTGATGTAATAGTGACTAGATAATTACTTTTGTGCTTGAATGGAAGTTGAATGAATCAGTGGCCATGTAACTGAAAGGTTATGCCTCGTTTCCGTGATCCTCCAGCTGCAACGTAGTGTGTGACAGATTGGTATCAGAGCCACCACTGATTATAGAGAATTAGGAAGCCTTAACAATCCTAGACAACAACCTAACTTTTAAGTATTTTCTTTTGGTATATCTAACGTACTTACACATGTTTTAACGTGTTACAAGAATGCCTTCCTCTAAAGCAATCTCAATCAACTCGAACTAAGAGGAACCAAGCATGGATGACTGATGAGGACTCAGCAGATTCCTCACAAAGCACACCAGTCCCATAAGACATGTTTTTTTTTTCATTTGCATCTAAATTATCTCATAATTGTTTTACACAGGTATGCTCTCAAAGACTATTGAATGATACTTAAAACCTTGTCATTTAATAACTTTATTTAAAAATCATTCTTAACAAAAATAAATAGAATCATTAATGAAAGAACCAGCCAACAACCCAAAAGAATACTAGTAGAAGTAGAAGCATGGGCGGAACTTTGTTTGTGCCCCGGGAGTCCCAGCCCCCTCCCCTGTTTTTCGCTTTGTAGTGTATGTTTTACTGAAAAATTCATATGGATTAAGTCCGGCTCTTTTTTTATCTTTAAAATTTTCATCCCCCCCCCCCCCCCACACTATTTAAAAGTTTAAACACTAAGTAGGAGTTACTGGTAAGAATAAACGTATAAACTTAGGTTTTGCAAGTGTATTTTTGCTACCTGTTAATGCAACAAATACTAGACCGATGGTAGTAGCTGGGCTGGTTAGGCAAAAGGGTTAGAGGGTTCCGGTTTTCCTAACGCATGTCGTGGGGTCCCCCCACGTTTTCAAGACGTGGAGAGAGGTTCACTAGTTAAGTTTTGTTGCTTGCACAAGATCCTCTACCGAAGTGTGTTCAGCTTCGGATGTAGGAGCAATGGAAATGTGTGTGTTGAATGTGAAGAAGAGATATTTGCATGGAACAAGTACTCGAGAGTAAAGACTAGAGATCCCAATGGAATCAGAGTTGATCGGAATGTCCCTTAGCACTAAATGAAGTGTCATTTTATAGGGAAGGACATCGACCAAAGAAGAAACCATTGACTAGTGAAACATGCTTGCAGTGGGGGACTTACTCTTTTAGGGGTTGAAGCATTTGGACCTTTGGTTAAAAGACTACACTTTATGCACATGTCTTCTTTTACGGCCATGAGATGTTGGACAAGTAATCAGAGAAGTAATGGATCACTGTTCACATCCTTTTTGCTGCTCACCCGGGTTCGCGGGATCTGAACCTTTTAACCCTTTAACCTTTTAAGCGTTCATATGTCTAAGTCATTTTATTTGGTCTTGGGCTGCCCCCGTCATCAGCCCCCCAAGTCAGAGGTTTTTGGGAAATGAGCTCAAAGACTTCTGACTTTTACACATTTATTTGTATTGCTTAAAGGCTTGAAGGTTTGAAGGCTTCAAGGGTTGAGAACAGTTGAGAATTTTAAATTTTAAAACTGACAAATGATGTGATTGATGTGTGGCAGTTTTTCAGTTGGCGGTCCTTATACACTAGGTAATAATAACCTCTCATTTAATTACTTTTTCGTTTATTAACATCTTTTGGTGAGATTTTTCACTTATCTTCTTCCGCGAATTCCGATTTCCTCTTCTAAACTCAGGTTAGTTCCCATTTCCTTGTGTGTTTTGCTTGTTCTTTACTTTGATCATGGGTGCACGGAAAGATCTTTCCGTTAGTTTTTCACGCCTTACTCAAGAGGAAGTGGAGAATTTTTGTATGGAATGGGGCATTGGTCTTAAATTTAATCCGGTTGCATCGGGTTATGATAAATCCGTTGATCAAAGTCCCTCCGGTTCTGTTGCTTTGTACTGTCGGCATTTTGAATTTTCCAACCTTCGTCATCCTTTCTCTCTTTTTGTATTGAACGTTTTGGAGTACTATCGTGTTTCCTTTGGTCAAATTCATTCGAAGGGCATGGCTAGGGTTTTACACTTCGAGGTTTTATGCCGGCTTGTGGTTATGACCCTTCGTTGTTGTTATTCCGTCGATTTTTTTGTTTGGCGAAGAACGGTGATTGGTTCACCTTTGAGACATCCAAAGTTGACACTTGCCTAATCTCTTCCATGGTTACCACACTTGGTACTTGGAAGGATCAATTTTTTTGGGTTTCTGATTCTGTTGTTCCTTTTAAAATGGTGTGGAGACACCCGGATGCCGTTCTCAATGAACCGGAACCTTCCGAGTCTGATTTGAATGAAGTTTTTCTTAAAGCCATCCGAGAGTGCCCTTCAAGGGTTCGTCCTTTTCCCGAACATTTGCTAGTTCTGTTAGGTGTTAGCAAGTTGTGGGATAAGGCTAATCGGGATCCGGTTCTTATTAGGAATGGTCAGGGTATGCATTTTCCCTGTTCTGCCTTTTCGTGATATCTTTATTTAGTAGCTTATTTGTTTTTTGTTTTAAAATGTTTTGCAGTTATGTCTGCTTTGGACTTTATCAAGAGTGATGATACGTCTGTTGTTGCTTTTGTGGATGCTCAAGCCGCTGAAGGGGTTGATGTTGTTTCTAGGGGTGTAGAACAGAGGTTTGAGGATGCTGGCTATGTTAGTGTTTCTAACGTCAAGGGTTTTACTAAACCTGCTGCTCCCAAGGCTTCAACCCATCGTTTTGCTCGTCGTTTGTTAAGGAGTGCACCTCAATCTAGTTCTTCTGATCCAGTGGAATTAAGTGATGATATTGAGGCTTCCGAAGGTCAAGATGTTGATGTTGAGAAGGAGAAAACGTTAGTTGTTCATGGTAAGAAGAAGGCTTCGGCCAAGAAGGTTGTGACCACTCCTGTTTAAGGTTCATCAAGCAGAGACGTTGAGGGGTTGAACGAAGATGAAGTTTATGTTCCTGATTGGACTGTGAAGGTTGGTGATAGTTTCAAAGATCCGAATGTTTGTGCTAATGTGTTAGCTCACTTTGCTCCTCCTGGCGTTCGTGGTGCTATATCTAAAATGGAAAGTGACCACTTTATATCAAGGTTGATGTTGAGTTCCTGCAACCTTTCTGCCTTGATAGCCAAGGGTGTTACCCGTTTTCAGAAGGGAATGCAGGAGTACGAGGAGTTTTCTAAGAAGAAGGAAAAGATGAAGTCTTCAATGGCTGCAATGAAGAAGGAAATTGATGGTTTTTCAAAGAAGGAAGAAGCTTGGGTCAAGAAGGTAGGTGAATTGACAAGGAGGCGCGAGATTGAGATAAATTATCTCAAGAAAAGTTTTGAAGCTGACCGGTTGAAGTTAAAAGCTGATAGGGAGGCCTTGACTGTTCAACATAGGGCCTTTGATGAAGAGAAAGAAGGTCTGAAGGCTTCAGTTGTTCAAGCCACTGGTGATAACCAGTGACTCATTGAGCAAGGCTTTCACCAGGTTGTTACCTACCTCCTTCGTTCCAATGAGTTCAACTCTACCCTTGGAGAGGTTTATACGAAGCTGCTGAATTTGAGGAAACATCAAGGCCTTATTGCTGGTTTTAAACTTAACGAGTCTGGCCGGACTTTGGAGCAATCTCCCCTTTTCCGCCCTGATGCTTCCGAAGTGTTTAAGGCATCTGTCCAGCAGATGGAGAGGTTGACTTACCCATATGTAAGTCAAGTTGCTAATTGCTTTGGTAAACCTTTTTCTGTCTTATAGGAACTGAAGCCGGCTGGGCTTAATGAAAAAGTTTGTGCTGAAGTGTTTGATTCCCTGTCCAAGAAACGTTCTCGTTCAGGAGATAGTGATGAAACTTTTTCAGATGATGCCGATGTATCTAAGGAAGCAAGCGTCCAAGGTTTAGCTGTCGGGAGTGATGGTGGGTCAAAGGCTAAGAAGGCCAAGAAGGTTAAGGGTGATGGTTCCGGGGCTTCTAAGCCTCCTGTTGATGCTTGAATAATATTCGTAGCTTTCTTAGCACTACTAAACAATTTAATGGTCTGTATGTTACTTTGAACAATTTTAGGTTTTGTAGGAACCCTTAAGGTTCCTGTTTTGTGGTTGTGGTTTGGCCTTGGTGGCCATTTGAACAATTCTTAGGTTTACAAGCCGTTAAGGTTTGTTTTAACTTGTTTGGATGCTTGGAAGCCTTTTAAGGCTTCCTTTCTTATGTTACTAAGTTTCTACTACTTGCCTTGTGTTGCGATTTCTTGTGTTGGTGCCTGTTTTTGTAAGGCAGCTTGCTTGGCTTCAAGCCTTCAAGGCTTCTGGCTGTTTGTTGAATGTAGCTTGAAGCCTTCAAGGTTTCCGGTTACTACTTTATTTTTGTGACTTGATGTCTTGGTTTGTATTTTTGAGATTGGGTTGTATGCAACCTTTTACCGTGTTGTTGTGTTGTTACTTAAGTCATTCTTTTTTGCTATTGTCTTTGTTGGGTTTGTGTTGTCTTTATGTTTTTTATACCTTAAAGGGTTCAGTGCTGCAGTCACTTAGCCTTGGTATTTTTAACAAGAAGACATAGTACCTATCCTATTCATTACTTTCCTTAGTTTGATTTCATTTCGTAAGCCTGTTTTTGATAAATTTTCTAAGTCCTAAGGAACATTTGGTGTAGGCTGTTCGGACCCGTCTATGAGACAACTTTGTTTTTAACTATAAGTCTCATGGAGTTGTATTGTTTTAGGAACTCACCCCTTATATAGGTTCATTAAACCCTTGAACCTATTGAGCGATATGGCCTGGGAGCTCATCCCCTTACATGGCCCTTGCCATGGAGTTTTTTGCTAGGTTCTCAACCTGATTTTAGGATAGAAAGACAAATTTGATAAAACATCATCATTCATTCAAGAGATATTGCTTTACAAAAAGTAATCATAGGACAACTCTTGAAATACAACCTTTGAAATACAAACCAATCTTTCTTGATCAGACATGGAAGCTTTTGAGGGTCTTTCCGTTCCAATGTCTAGGAAGCTTTTTACCTTCTGTGTCAGCTAGCTTATAGGATCCGCCCTTATGTGCTTCGAGGATTGTATATGGCCCTTCCCATTTAGGGCCAAGCTTTCCTTGGTTCTCTTTTTTACTAGCCTTATTGTTTCTAAGCACCAGGTCTCCTGGCTTGAAGCGTTCATGCTTAACTCTTTTGTTGTAGTAAGCTTCCATCATTTGTTTGTATTTGGCTTCTTGAATTGCAGCTTGGTCTCGTGCTTCCTCTAGGAGTTGTAAGTTCAACATGGTCTCTTTGTTGTTTGCTTCGGGATCCATGTCGACCATTCTTTGGGTTACAACTCCTACTTCAGCTGGAATCACGGCTTCAGATCCAAATACCAAGCTGTAAGGTATTCTTTTGTGGCTTGTTTTTTTGTTTGTTCTGATAGCCCATAGGACACTTGGCAACTCTTCAAGCCAATTGCTTTCATGCCTTCCCAATCTGGCTTTGATCCCTTCAACTATGCTTCGATTCATCCTTTTAACTTGGCCGTTTGATTGTGGCTATGCAACTGAGCTGAAAACTTGAGCTATTCTGAATTCTTTGCACCAAACGCTGAAAGGCTTCTCCGCGAATTGCTTTCCATTATCAGTGACCAGCACTCCCGGCAACCCATAACGACAAATGATGTTTTCCCAAACGAAGTCAATGACATGTTTACCCGTGATTTTTGCAAGTGGTTTAACTTCAGGCCACTTGGTGAAGTAGTCTATGGCCACTAGTAAGAACTTCACTCCACCTTTGGCTGGTGGGAATGGGCCAACAATGTCCATTCCCCACTTGTAAAATGGCCATGCTGAAGATATCGGGACAAGGTCATGCTTGGGGCTCTTTGGGACTGGTGCATGAATTTGGCAAGAATCATATTTTCTCAGTTGTTCAGCGGTGTCTCGGTGCATGGAAGGCCAAAAATACCCAAGGTTCATTAGTTTAGCAACCACCGTTCTTGCTCCAAAATGAGCTCCGCATATTCCTTCATGAACCTCTTTGATCAAGTACTTGCTTTGTTCGGGACCGACACATCTCAGCAACGGTGCAAGGTAACCCTTTTTGTAGAGGATTTCACCTTGCAACACGTACTGTCTGGATTTGATTTTAACCCTTTTAGCCTTTGTTTGATCAGCAGCTAACTCACCGTTTTTAAGGAACTTTTTAATTGGATTCATCCAATTGGGGCCTTCCTCGGTGATTACGTCTTGAACTTCCAATTCTTCTATTGACGGAGTTTTCAACACTTCCACCAATACCTTTTTGGTGAGGTGGGCAAAGGTGAGAGAGGCGAGTTTGCTCAAGGCATCAGCTTTCTTGTTTTGAGACCTGGGAATTTGCTTGATGGTACATGTTTGGAATGTGTTCATCAGCTCTTTAGATTTTTATTTGTACCTCTTCATATTGGGCTCCTTTGCAACATAACTATCATTCACTTGACTTGACACCAGCAACGAGTCTGTGAAGACTTGAAGCTTTTGAACCTTCATTTCCTTGGCTAGCCTCAAGCCGGCTATCAATGCTTCGTATTCAGCTTCGTTGTTGGTGGTCCTTATCAACTTAAACCCGAGTAAGTAAATGATAGAGGCATTAGGACTAACCCTTTTTTCTTCTACACCATTATTTTTCTTTTTCTTTTACCACCTACCCAAAAATCCCCCTAGTTAGCCCCTTTGAGCCTAAACCTTTTCATTTCATAACCCAAACCAAACACCCTTTTACCCACCAAAACCTTTTTCATTTTTAACCCTTTGTTTTAGTAACAAGTTCGGTTTTTCGTATGATCGTTCAAAAAAAAAATTTGTGTTGATGATGAAGCAAAAGAAAATAAACAAACAAGTTCATCAAAAATAACTTTGTTTGAATAATAGCTTCATCAAAATAAAAGTTAGAAAAGTAGAAAGTCCTACGAAAACCAACACTTGTTACGCTTTTTCACCCTTTTTCTACTAACCACTAACCCAACCACCTACCTTTAACCCAAGCCTAACCCTTCACCCACAAAGTCCTCTTGATATTTACAAAGGTATAAAAGTTAAAAAGGAGGAGGATTGATTGCTTGGCAAGCTTATGGTAGGAGTAAGTTCCATGCCGCTCTCGAGTGATTCACTAAAAATTACACCTTCGGCCGAGTGTGAGTGATTTCTCCCGTGAGGTATGTGAACTTGTATATAAATGGAATTTTAAAAAGGCATGTTATGCCCAAATAAGTAATTTCTCCTATGAAACGTTCTAAACAAATCATAACGAATAGGATTGTAAATAGATAAAAATAAAACCCAAAAAGATCTTGGATTCCCAACACTCTACGACAAGCCCAAAACCTTCTCTTCTACCCATTCCATTTGGGAGTGTAAGCCACATATTAAAGAATTTTGCTTGAGGACAAGCAAAAGTTCAAGTGTGGGGGTATTTGATGTGTGTAAAATGCAACATATAAATTACATCAAATGAGGCATAAAACTAACCCTTTTTAAGTACTAATGTGTGAGTCATCTCGGGATCCAAGATTGATCGTAAGAGTTCTTGACAATCAAGGCCATGTTTGCCTAAGTCTCTTACATCACTTGGTGAAGACAAAGTGTCTAGTATAATACTTTTTATTTCTAATCTTTTGCACTTTTTATTTGGTTTTGTATTAATGACTTTAATAACTAGTTACTTATGTTGAAGGTGATCTTTCCTTATCGTTTGTCCGTGGTGTCTTGGCATTATTTTACTGTCTATATAAAATAAAAGATTTTCACCATTCATATCTCCACGGTCTATATGGAGGTATGTTGGCTACCTGGTCGGGGGTTAAGGGAACAGTTTGGTAGAGGTCTTGCCATTGTTCAGCGTTTAGAGGTCCTGCAATGGACCTGGGTCAAATTTAGTAGGACCTCCTTCAATGCTTCACGGTATTGGATGGCGGGGGTCCAAACTCTTTGATCCCCTCATAAGTTAACTACTATTAATACTATAACCCGGCTATTTAGGACTGTATCCCTGCTGACTCAAACTACTTAGTCGAGGGTAACGTCACCGCCAAAAGCGGGGCCTACCATAATTTGCATTAATAACTTAATTAATTATCTTCCAATAATTCACCCTTTTAGGATTGTATCCTTGCTGACTCAAACTACTGGGGTGAGGGTAACGTCACCTTCAAAAGAGGGTCTACTACAATAACTAAGATAATCTCTTAATTATGTGCAAAAGTGCGGAAATAATCAAAGGTTATACTAGATACGAGTCGGAACCAAGTGATTCATCTTGTCTATCTGTTTTTTCTTTTATTTTTATTTTCAGCATTTTAGTTAGTTTTTATTTTTCTTAGTTTAAAACCTTTTCTAACTTTTTATTTTGATTAGACGTTGAGGATAAACCGGTACTAAAAGCTCTTGTGTCCTTGGACGACCTCGGTATCTTACCAACGCTATACTACGCCCACGATGGGTGCACTTGCCCATATGTGTGTTTAGTGTTAGTAAAATATCGTGTTTTATAAATTTAAAACTTGGCTAAAAATAAGTGTTAAAGGGGCTTAAAATATACACCTAATATATATAACACTTCACACGCATCAATCTTTCAGCCAATTTTGAGGTAAAACGCTTAAGGGCTGCAAGCTTCCCGTTTAAGCTTTCTACCTCCTTTTTGTTTCGTGGTGGCTTGGTTTCAAGAACAGCTTTCACCTTGTTTGGATTGGCCTTTATACTTTGTTTTCCCATAATGTGCCCCAGAAACTTACCTTCTTCAAACCCAAACGAACATTTCTCGGGGTTGAGCTTCATGTTGACCTTCCTTAGGTTCTTGAAGGTTTCTTGGATGTCATCCATCAATTGGTATTCCGTTTTACTTTTGATTATCAGAGCATCGACATATGCTTCCATGTTTCTACCAATTTGACTAACAAAAGCCTTGTCAACTAGGCGTTGATAGGTTGCACCTGCGTTTTTTAGGCCAAAAGGCATCTTTTGGTAGCAAAAGATTCCTTTGTCCGTGTGAAAGGTGGTTTTCTCTTCGTCTTCTTCTTTCATGAGAATTTGATGGTAACCCTTGTAAGCATCAAGAAAACACTTGAAAGGGTAACCGGTGAGGGAATCAACCTTAAGATCTTTTTCTGGCAGCGGATAACAATCTTTAGGACAAGCCTTGTTTAAGTCCTTAAAGTCGATGCACATTCTCCAAGAATTATCGGGCTTTCGGACCATGACTGGGTTTGCAACCCAAGATTGATACTTGACTTCTCAGAGAATTCCTGCTGAGACAAGCTTTTCAACCTCTTGGCAGGCTGCCAAGCTTCTTTCGGGTGCTAGGCTTCATTTCTTCTGGACAACAGGCATGAACTCGGGTGGTATTCTCAGCTCATGTTCAGCAATGCTTCAAGGGATACCCGTCATGTCTTCCGGGCACCAAGCAAAGACATCACTATAGTGTACTAGCAGCTTTTCAAGGTATGAGAGGGTTTCTTGAGAAAGGCTTGGATTAACCCTTATCCTTTGTTCAGGATGTTTGGGGTTTATGATTAGCCCTTGCTTGTTGTCTTCATTTTTTTAACCTTCCCCTTCAAACATGTAAGCCTCTTGAGTAGGTTGAAGGGTTACAACCCCTCTCTCGGTAGGAAACTTGACTGTGCCATGACCAACAGAAACAGGCATGTAGAATGCACACTGCCCCAGCCTTCCTATAATGACATCATAGTTTAAAGGTATATTGATAACCACAAAAGTGAGAGGTTGGACTCTCTCCATCTTTCCTTCACTGAAATGGACATCAAGGGTTAGTTTCCCTAAACGCTTGAGGGGTATGTCATCAATACCTTTTATGGAGGTTCCGGAGGGTTGAAACTTCGAACGTTTCTCATTGCTCAAACGGTTGAAGAACTTCTCAAACATGATTTCAGTGGCTGCACCAGTGTCTATGTACGCTTTGTTTGTCTTTAGTTTACCCACAGTTGCTTCAACCACAAGGGGGTTTGAGAGTGGGTTCTTTTCTGTTGGAGGGAAGCAGACACACTGAAGCTTCCAAGCTTCCAACCGTTGTTGTTTGTGGGGGACCTTTCCATCAAAATCCACCATGTTAACTTCCTTGCCTTTTCCCTCGGCTATCTTGTCCCTTACTCCCTTTACTAAGTGGGCAAGCTCCCCTGACTTGACGGCCTCTTCAATCCTCTTTTTGAGTTGAAAGCAATCATTAGTGTGGTGGCCCTTCTCTTCATGAAATTCACAGAATTGGGTGGAATTTTCATTTCTTTTGCTTTTGGGGAGAGGTCTTGGAGGTCGGAAGCTTTGTTTCACTTCCTCTGTAGCAAGAATTTATTGAGGGTCTTGGTGAGGGGTGTGAAGTTTACACCCTTCACCCTGTTGGAGGGGTTCCGGCCTTCAGGGCTTCGTTGTTCTGAACCCCTTTGGCGTCTGTCATTGGAATGAAAGTTTCCCTTTTTTCTAGCTGGACTGTTGCCTCGCCAGCTCGATCCCCTTTTCTTTGCTCTTTGATGTCTATAGCCTCCTCCCCTCTGATGTGGGCTTCAGCCCTTTCGAGAGCTTCTTCCAAGGTCTTAGGCAGGGATTTGTTGAAATCTCTTGTAAGTATTTGGATGTAATGGCGTTCACAAAACCGACCACTCTCATCTTCTCGTCTGCCCCTACATACGTGAGACCTTCTTTCTTGTACCTTTCTATGAACTCTCGAAGGCTTTCTTCATCCCTTTGTTTTATCTGAAAGATTATAGTAGCATCTTTGACGTACCGCCTTTGTTGTGAGAAATTGGCTAGAAACCCTTTGCTCAGATCATCGAAGCTTCGAACGCTTCTGGCTGGTAAATCGTTGAACCATATCCGGGCTGATCCGACGAGGGTTTGCATAAACATGAGGCAGCATTCAACATTTGACCATTTCTCAAATCTAGCAGCACCGGTGAAGATCTGAAGGTGATCTTCTGGATCCTCAGTTCCGTCGTATGTCTTGATATAGGATGGCATCTTGATCTTCGTTTGAAAATCATAATCGGCTATTTGTTGTGAGAAGCACGAAAGATTACTTGGTTTGTATGGTTTGGCCAAATCCTCTTCTACCCTTACACCCGTGTTGTTGTTGTTATTCCCTTGAGTGGCCAGCACTTGATTAATGAAGTGCTGCCACGGGAAGCTTGCCATCATCTGAGCCATCATCTGAGGCATAAGGTTGAAGCCTTGGAGGTTTCCAGGTGCAACTGGGCAGGTTACCCCTAAAGGAGTGCTCATAACGGTACTTCGTGCCAAGGGGAGCACAGACAAAGCTTGTTCCCATGTAGTAGTTGCTGAGGGTGGAAGGCTTGATACTGGAGATTGTAGGAGCTGGTCCAAAGTCAGCTCGTGTCCCAGTGGAGCACCGGTTGCAGCTGGTTGGGAAGAAAGGAGAGGAAATGTTGTCGGGTCTGGCCTCGTGTACAAGAATGGGTTAGGGTTTGGAGGAGGATTGCTGGGACCAGCCTCATTCCTGTACACAGTAGGTTGTGAGCTTGCAAAAGGGGGAATGGGAGGTCCAGGAGATAGTGATGGTTCTGGCTCGTCATAATCCAGACGAATCCTCACTCCATTGTCTCTTTCCCTACTCACATATTGGTTGAGGAGAGACCTCAACTCTAAGAAGTTGTTGGCGACCCCTTCAGGAGTAAGGTCAACACGTGAGGGGGTGTTAGAGACACCGACATTAGGGGATGGAACCCCTGATCTAGATGGAGTTGGTGTCTGGAAAGTGAGGAACTCGGGGTATGTTGCTCCAGTATGAGTGCTCCCCGGTGTTGAGAAAGACGTCGGTATAGGCACATGAGCTTGGCTAGTGCTTGGGGTAGAGGTATTCGGGACTTGATTTACCTCTCCTGGAGATTCACTTTCCGACATGGTAATTTCGAGAGAATGGAGCTACACTACTAGGTCTTTTGAAGAAAATTAGTGGTGTAGCCCCACGGTGGGCGCCAACTTGTTGATGCAACAAATACTAGACCGATGGTAGTAGTTGGGCTAGTTAGGCAAAAGGGTTGGAGGGTTCCGGTTTGTCTAACGCAGGTCGTGGGGTCCCCCCACGTTTGCAAGACGTGGAGAGATGTTCACTAGTTAAGTTTTGTTGTTTGCACATGATCCTCTACTAAAGTGTGTTCAGCTTCGGATGTAGGAGCAATGGAAATGTGTGTGTTGAATGTGAAGAAGAGATACTTGCATGGAACAAGTACTCGAGAGTAAAGACCAGAGATCCCAATGGAATCAGAGCTGATCAGAATGTCCCTTAGCACTAAATGAAGTGTCATTTTATAGGGAAGAACATCGACCAAAGAAGAAACCATTGACTAGTGAAACATGCATGCAGTGGGGGACTTACACTTTTAGGGGTTGAAGCGTTTGGACCTACGGGTAAAAGACTACACTCTGTGCACATGTCTTCTTTTACGGCCGTGAGAGGCTGGACAAGTAATCAGAGAAGTGATGGTTCACTGTTCACATCCTTTTTGCTGCTCACCCGGGTTCGCGGGATCCGAACCTTTTAACCCTTTAACCTTTTAAGGGTTCATATGTCTAAGTCATTTTATTTAGTTTTGGGCTACCCCGTCATCACTACCCTTTACAAAATTCTATTTATATTTTTTACTTTAAAAAATTATGTATTGTATGAACATTAGTTGAGTGCACTAAAACAAGTTTTGACAAAGTGTTTTTTTTTTCTAATTATAATTTATAATTGATTGAGCCAAAATAAAGCTTGAGAGTACTTGGCTTTGCATTTATTTAGAAGCATAAGTCTCAATTATATAGAAACCCATTCTTATATTGAAAAAAAAAAACAAATAAATTTTGGGAGGGAGTTGAAGTAAATAACATGCAAAGGGTGATGGCTATTTTGGATCCCATTAAATATGGCCATATATATCACATGTCTTCAAAATGGGCAATTGCTATTGGGCATGACCTATTTTCATAAGAAAAAGCGTATATCCATGTAATATATATACACGCATACACATTCACAAGGGGAAGAATCCACTAAAAAATGAGTTTTGCCTAAGTAGCTTAAAAAGAATTGTGATGATTAATGTCCGGTTCTGAGAATTCATGTACCATGTTCGAGCTCACTAAAGGTCTAAACCTAATGTCAATGGGCTAGTAACTAATCTAAACCATAACAATAGTTTTGTAAGTGTGCCTATATTGGTGTTTGTATAAGTATACCTTATTAATTTATTTTTTTACATATACATATCGATTATAAATAATTAATTATATTATGATTATCAATTCCTAATATAGTTCAACTTGTTCTCCAAGACTTTCCGCCTTATAAATACTACATGTATTCTAATGTAAAAGTTGCACCCATTAAGACCACCCGTACTGGGGCGTCTTTTAAAAAAAAAATTGAAAAAAAACGCCCGGAAACGCCTCGAGCCCCACTACGGCCGGCGTTTTCCGGCGTTATTTTTGAAAAAAAATGTAGCCGGCGTGTTTATTAAAACGCCAAAATGGGATTGTGCTGGCTTGACTTTGGTTTGACTGGCCAATGGGAGAATAGATTGGGTTTTTTTTTAATTATTATTTTTTTTAATGATTGGAAGGGGCATTATTAGGCATTATTCCCACTACGCCACTTTTGCAATAACGCCACATACTGACTGGGACGACACGTGTCGGATAATGCCCCATGGTGGGGGCATT
The DNA here is from genome assembly GCA_030545235.1 of Helianthus tuberosus. NCBI lineage: Eukaryota > Viridiplantae > Streptophyta > Magnoliopsida > Asterales > Asteraceae > Helianthus > Helianthus tuberosus. The sequence goes on from CM060415.1 coordinate 160,206,729, forward strand.
ATTTTTCTTAACCACTACGGGTGGTCTAATAAAGAATATCTTTTCTCTCCCAATATATATTCTCATTTTCTTGCTATTAGGCTTGTTCATAACACGTTATCAGCACGCTTGCTTTGGATCACACAATCATAAGGTATATCATATTCTCTAACTATTTTATCATTATTTATCACAATCATACATAATTCATATTGTAATGTAATTCATACAATTTTGAGTTGTGTTAGAGATTCATGTTATTATTCTTTTGAATTTCCAAAAGAATCATAATAATAAACTTATAATAATATTGTTATTTTTTTAAATGGTCGTAGAGTTAAACTTATAATAATAAACTTAAATGATTTTTATCTTATGGATATATTTTGATATGATTTTTATCACCCCTGCTAGCGAACATCATCGTCTTTCTATAAAACATTGTCACATCCATGTCAAAAACTAATTTTCAAGCTTTAAATGCCCACTAATCTCGAGAAATCCATCTATGTGTTGATGAAATTATTATAAAATTTAAAGTTATAATATTTTATAAGGATTTAGGCATATGAACCTAAATTAAAAGATAACAAATTTTTTTTTTAATTTATTGTACTTTAATTGCTAATCTGGCATATTTTATAGTCTGTTTTTCAAATTAATAAGGTTTTTCAAATTTAAAGTAACTTATGTATGATCCTATTACACAAAGTGTAATATATTATATTGTATAAAAAATACCTTCGTCACTTATTTTGCATTCAAACATACTGATCTAAATCTCAACCAACTTATATTTTCTAGAAACCCTACATCATCCGTTTATTTTATAATTAAAATATTGAAAGAAAATTGATACTAGTTGATATTTATATCAACAAAGACCAAAAAATATCTTATTTAATCAAGAGTGATACAGCCGACAATGTTTTGATTTGTATTATTCAGTTACGTTCGGAGTATTTTTCAAGCTAAAAGATTTTTTTTAAATAGTTTTATTTATTTGCAATTTTTTTTAGATGAACATATTATTATAATATGAAGTTTAATAATATTGTTATTATTTTTAACATTATTCAACTGTTAGAAGAGACATCTTATTATTTCAAATAATCATAGTTACATCATAGTTACAGTAAATGTTGCTTTTAGGTTTGATATATATAAATTAGAGTGACATATATTAATTGTGCCTTTAACTTTGATATATATTAATTTATAAATCAAAGACGTATATTAACTCATATGTTTTTTTATAACATAGTTTATCATGACAAATCTTGCAAAACTTGAGTTCATAGCTCTAGACATTACTGGAAAAAAAATTATTTGTCATGGGTTTTGGATGCTGAAATACATTTGAATGCCAATAATCTGGGTGAAACAATTAAAGAATGAAATAAAGCAAATACCCAAGATAAGGCAAAAGCCATGATCTTTTTACGCCATCATATTCATGAGGCTTTGAAAAGTGAGTACCTCACTATCAAGGATCCACTTGTCCTTTGGACCAACCTGAAAGAAAGGTATGACCACCAGAAAACGGTAATATTACCGAGAGCTCGTTACGAATGGATCAATTTAAGGTTGCAAGATTTTAAGTCTATAAGCGAGTACAACTCGGCAATGTTTAGAATCACATCACAATTGATTCTAAGTGGTGAAAATATTACTGATAAGGAAATGTTAGAAAAAACATTCTTAACCTTTCACCCCTCGAATGTAATACTGCAACAACAATATCGTGAAAGGGGCTTCACCAAATATAGTGAGTTAATATCATGTTTGCTTGTGGCCAAGCAAAACAATGAGCTCTTAATGAAAAATCATGAGACTCGTCCGGTTGGAGCAACCCCAATCCCTGAAGCTAATGTGGCAACATATAATGGCCAAAGTGAAAGTTACGGACGTGGTTGAGGTTATCATTGTGGTCGTGGTCGTGGTTGTGGACGTGGCCGAGGAAATTATCATTCAGTTTAAAAACAAAGGGACCCACCAAAAGTGGCATAATAATGAAAATAAATCCAGTGATAAAAAAATAAAAAGAAGGTGGGATCTTCATCGAATGCATGTTACCGATGTGGAAGAAACAATCATTGGCCGAAGACTTGTCGTACGGCCAAACACTTGGTGGAACTTTATAAACAATCCATCAAAGACAAAGCAAAAGGAATAGAGACAAATTTTACATATGAGGTTGCAAATGTTGATGGTCATAAAGACCATAATGATACAACTAATCTGGATTATGATGATTTCCTTATTGAGCCAACTAACTTGGATTCTGGTGATATCGTGGCTGATACAACCCAGTTGGATGCTTGCAATTTTCCTTACATATGAATTATTAGTTTTAAAGTGATGTTATTTCCTTCATTTCTTTAAGACATTTTGTTTGAGTTTTGTTTTGGGATTTGTTATGTTTGAAGCATGTTAGACATTTTATTTATATGATTTTGTTTTGTTTTGAAGCATATGGAGTGTTTAACTAAGATTCCTATTATTGGAGAAGATATATGTCTAATAGACAGTGCATCAACGCATACAATTCTTAGGAAAAAGAATTATTTCTCTACTTTAACCATGAAAAAGGCAAATATTGGTATTATATCTGGTAAATCAAAATTAATTGAAGGCTTTGGAGAAGCTTATGTAGTGTTGCCAGGTGGAACACCATTTAAAATAACCAGTGCGTTATTTTCCCCAATGTCTCAAAGAAATCTAATAAGTTTTAAAGATGTTCGTTTAAACGGATATCATCTTGAGACTACATCTGAGGGACATGATGAGTACCTTCATATCACAAATATCAGTTCGGGTAAAAAGCATGTTTTAGAAAAGTTGCCCACACTTGCCTCTGGTTTGTATTATACTAAAATTAATGCAATTGAATCAAATGCAGTCATAAACAAGAAGATTATAGACCAAGAAAATTTTATCACATGGCATGACCGGATAGGCCATCCCGGATCAACAATGATGCGAAAAATTAAAGAAAATTCAGTTGGGCAATCTTTGAAGAACCAGAAGATTCTTCAGTCCAAGGATATTACATGTGTTGCATCTTCACAAGGGAAGTTGATTACTCGCCCATCACCAATGAAGGTGGGGACTGAATCACTGATTTGTTTGGAAAGAATACATGGGGATATTTGTGGACCTATACATCATTCTAGTGGACCATTTAGATACTTTATGGTCTTAATTGATGCATCAACTAGATGGTCACATGTGTGCCTACTATCAAGTCGTAATATGGCATTTGCACGACTACTTGCTCAGTTAATAAGGCTAAGAGCACATTTTCCCGATTACCCCATCAAGAAAATCCGATTAGAAAATGCTGGTGAATTTACATCCCAAACATTTAATGATTATTGCATGTCTATTGGGATAAATGTAGAACATCATGTACCTCATGTGCATACACAAAATGGGCTTGCTGAATTGCTTATCTAGCGACTTAAAATGGTTGCAAGACCAATGATTATGAAATCAAAACTACCAGCATCTGCTTGGGGACATGCAATTTTATATGCAGCAACACTAATTCGCATCAGGCCAACGAGTTATCATACTTCCTCCCCATTAAAGTTGGTTCTTGGTCAGGAACCAAATATTTCCCACCTAAGGATTTTTGGTTGTGTTGTATATGTTCCAATCGCTCCACCACAACGCACACAGATGGGGCCTCAAAGGAGGTTAGGAATATACGTTGGGTATGAATCACCATCGATTATTAAGTATTTAGAACCTACAACGGGTGATTTATTTACAGCTCGTTTTAGTGATTGTCATTTTGTTGAATCAACATTCCCAACATTAGGGGGAGACAAAAAGCAGCTGGATAATTGTATTATTTGGAATGAATTATCATTATCTCATCTTGATCCTCGAACTAAACAATGTGAACTAGAAGTTCAAAGGATAATTCATTTACAAGGATTAGCAAATCAATTACCAGACGCATTTACTGACCCAAAGAGAGTGACTAAGTCACATATACCAGCTGTTAATGCTCCAGTAAAAATAAGTGTCCCACAAGGACAACCACATGTTGGTAATGAGTCTAATGCATGCCTAAAACGTGGTAGACCAATCGGTTCTAAAGATAAAATCCTCGAAAGAAAAAGGGAGCAAATAATGTAAATGGTCAAGTCGAGGTAACAATAATGCAAGAAAAGGAGTCTCCAGAAGAGATACTAGACATGATGGTTCTAGAAGAACCTCAGGTACCTGAAAACAAAGAGATCTCAATTAATTATATCATGTCTAGAAAGGTATGGAACCGAAGTGAACTCGACGTCGATGATAGTTTTTCATATAATGTAGCGCTACAAGTAATGGAAAACTATGAGGATCAAGGACCAAAATCAGTTGAGGAATGTAAACAAAGAAATGATTGGCCAAAATGGAAAGAAACGATAGAGGAAGAATTGAATTCCCTAAATAAACAAGAAGTTTTTGGACCTGTGGCTCATACACCTGAAGGTGTAAAGTCTGTTGGATATAGATGGGTCTTTGTGCAAAAACGTAATGAGGAAAATGAAATTGTACGATACAAGGCAATATTAGTAGCACAAGGATTTTCGCAAAGACCTGGAATTGATTATGAGGAGACATATTCTCCAGTGGTGGATGCGACAACTATTCGTTATCTTATTAGTCTGGTAATACAAGAAGGGATCGATTTGCGTCTAATGGATGTTGTGACGGCATACCTCTATGGCTCATTTGATACTGATATTTACATGAAACTTCCTGAAGGATTTAAATTGCCAAACTCATGTAAATCTAGTACTCGAGAACATCTTTCAATCAAATTAAACAAATCATTATATGGGCTAAAACAATCTGGGCGTATGTGGTATAATCGACTTAGTGAGTATTTGTCGAAAGAAGGCTATAAAAATGATTTTGTATGCCCGTGTATATTTATAAAAAGGTCAGGATCTGAATATGTTATAATTTCCGTATATGTTGATGACATGAATATAATTGGAACTCCAGGGGAGCTTCAAAAGGCAGTTGAATACTTGAAAAGAGAATTTGAAATGAAAGACCTTGGAAAGACAAAGTTTTGTCTTGGATTACAAATTGAACACCTTAAGGATGGAATCCTTATGCATCAAGAAACTTACATAGAGAAACTACTTAAAAGATTTTATATGGAAAAATCACATCCATTGAGTACTCTAATGGTTGTAAGGCCTCTTGATGTAGAAAAAGACCCATTCCGACCTCCCAAAGATGGAGAGGAAATCTTTGGTCTAGAAGTACCATATTTAAGTGCAATTGGTGCACTATTGTTTCTTGCTAGCCATACACGACCTGATATATCATTTTTGTTAAATTTATTGGCAAGATATAGTTCATGCCCAACAAAGAGGCATTGGAATGGGGTAAAGTAAATATTTAGATACCTTCAAGGTACAAAAGATATGGGTTTGTATTTTACAAATCAATCGAAAACAAGTTTGGTTGGTTTTGCAGATGCAGGGTATTTGTCTGATCCTCACAATGGGCGATCTCAAACTGGATATTTATTTACAAGTGGAGGTACTGCAATTTCATGGCGTTCGGTAAAGCAGACAATCACAGCCACATCATCTAATCATGCAGAAATATTGGTGATACATGAAGCTAGTCGAGAATGCATTTGGTTAAGGACTGTAATACAACACATTTGTGGATCTTGTGGTATTTCTTCAGGAGATGAGGGACCAACAATCTTACATGAAGACAATGCAGCATGCATTGCTCAACTAAAGGAAGGATACATCAAAGGTGATAGAACAAGGCAAATTCTGCCAAAGTTCTTTTTTACACATGATCTACAAAAGAATGGAGAAATTATTGTCCAACAAATTCGTTCCAGCAAAAATTTGGCAGACTTGTTCACTAAATCACTTCCGACCTCAACATTCAAGAAGTTAGTTCATGGGATCGGGATGCGTCGACTCAAGGAGCTTAAGTGATTATCATCAGGGGGAGATAATACTCGCTGCACTTTTTTTCCCTTAGTCAAGGTTTTGTCCCATTGGGTTTTCCTGGCAATGTTTTTAATAAGGCAGCATCAAGCGTATGGAATTGATAATCATGGGGGAGTATTATAAATAATTAATTATATTATGATTATCAATTCCTAATATAGTTCAACTTGTTCTCCAAGACTTTCCCCCTTATAAATACTCCATGTATTCTAATGTAAAAGTTGCACCCATTAATAAGGAATATCTTTTCTCTCCCAATATCTATTCTCATCTTCTTGCTATTAGGCTTGTTCATAACAATATCGAAATTTTTTTCGGATCGTTACTTTTCGATGTTATTTCTTCGTGAACGCTTGTACTCTTGGGATTCAATTAACGCTATGGGCTAAACTATATTTTCAATGCATTTTAAACGCATATTACAACGCTTATTTAATCATAGTTGTCGCATTTAAACGCTACTTATAACGCTTACTACTTAAACACATTTGATCGCATTTTACATCACTTGTTTAGACACTTATACTAAACGCTTATCACAACGCAATCTCAACGCAAACTCGAAACGCGGATTTAATTATATTATATGTGATTATTTGTTTAGAATGTTATGTGGTTATCAACGCAATGCAACGCTTATACGCTCAAACGCTCACTCGCAACACGATAAAACGCAACGCAGCGCTTAGCAAACGAACCAAAGTTAGAAAACTAACAAACGCAAACCCCGCCGTCCGAATGGCCATCCGCTCGGATGAGGCCCATCCGCCCGGATGGAACCTACCTATCCGGATGGAGCCATCCGGACACCGCCACACGCCACCGACTTAACCCTCGCCCTCCCTTATAAATACCCACCGTACACCCTCATTTCAACACTTTGACACCCCCATCAGCTCCCAAGTCTCAGACGCGATTCAAGGCCTATTTGTAAGCTTTTTCTATCAAAATTCCTTTAATCTTCACGCTATTCCACTTCTACTCCATCTTCTTCCTCATAATCACACTCACACACACGCCTACTTTAACATTTTCTCAAAAAACCCTAGATACCAGACACTCCGAAGATGGTTTCCACACAGTTTGCTTAGGCAAACTGTTGTGGAGCATCAATCACTCGAGGTGAGATCAAGTTATGAAATATTTCGACGTTTTACAACTTATTTTCGAACTCCTTTTCAGTTTTACACAATATTGGAGGAATCAGGACCCTGTCAGACTCTCGACTTTTTCTATAGTCGAAAGCCGGCTCGAAAACTGATTTCCACCAAAGAGATGGATCGCTTGACGGGTTGAACATGAATTTTCATCAAGAACAGGACATTCAATCGAATGGGCGAGACCCATCCGTTCGAATGGACTTCGCTTGGTGTTTTCCGTTGATCGAATCCGTCAACATGTCCGACTCCGATAACCAAAACCGTTGTTTAAAGAAATTTTTACAAAAATTTCAACCACAGACCATCCGCCCGAATGGCCATCCGTCCGGATGGAACCCATTCGTTCGGATGACCTAACCCTGATAATATCTGTTGTTTAATTTTGTTGCCACAACTGTAAAACATTTTAAATCAAAACTTCGAAAATTTTAACGGTTCACAAACATCCACAGACTATCCGAATGGCCATCCGTCCGAATGGCCATCCCCATCCGTCCGGATAGACTGTTGAACACTTCACTCGCTTTTTACCCCACTCAACACTCTGATTTTGACCATGTCAGCACTTGGAAGACTTATGTTTCTGTTCCCGTACGCAGGCTGATCCAGCGCTCCCTTCAATCCAATCTAGATTGTGTTTACTTGCTAAACACACACTGTGAGTATACTCGAACCCATTTTCGTTTAACGCACTTTTGGGTGTTACATACGTTCCCTATCCAACATGTGTCACGCATACTCTACATCGCAGTCTCGCGGTTAGGTTGTATCATTGTTGGTAGTTACATGTTGCGCCCGTTACGTGTTACATGCTGATTATGCGTAAACGTTTTTTATACTATTATCTATGCAAACTTGTGTACTCACCTTTACTTTATGTATTGACTTTTATTTTAACGTATGTGACAGGTTGATTGGATGTTATGCTGCAAACGAGTTAGGAAGTCTACCCACCAAATAAAATATGAGTTATCAGAACGGAATTTGTTTTTGAGACTGAATATCTGTAATGACTGTTTTTGAATTATTTGTTTAATAGTATGGGATATTAAACCTTATAAATATTGTCATTTAATAGTTGTTATGGATTCTCTTGAACAATCTGTTTCGTTCAGTGCCATACCCCGATGATTTCGCCATCGGTTGGGGTGTGACAGATTGGTACCAGAGCCATAACTATAATGAATTAGGTCGAGTCGTGTAGAACTGACCTTGTCTATAGTCTAAGTACCAACATACCAGCTTCGTGCGAACCCAGTAGGGGTTTCAAACGAACACACTTTTGATACTCTCACTCGAACTCGCAAAGATACACCTTCGTACAAACCCATATACTACAGCATCGTACGACGGTAGCCTTCCCTAAGGCTGAAAACTATGTTGCCTTTCCTAAGTCTGACACAATACACATGTTTTGAAAATGCTCACATAACACAACCGAGTGATTGGGTCGAGATTAGGTGTCAAAACCAAGAACTCTCGATAAGATCACTCAACCCGCATATTTTACTCTCAGCACGAGTTTCTTCGTCGAGTTAGGAGTGACGTCCATATCTCGACGAAGTTCTCCATCTCTGTCTCGTGGTTTTACCACAACCTAGGAGTGAAGTTGTTAAGTTAGGGGTGCAACCCGCATCTTAATGACCAGTTCCACTCCCTACTTCGATTTTATAAATCTCACCAAAGTCTCGATTGTTCCGACAAGCCGAGTCACGTAGTAACTGGAAGGATGTGTGTCGTTCGCCGTATTTCGGTGAGAGCATAGTCTATTAGGCTAAAGCGTGTATACGAACTCGTTGGGAATAATCGAATCACTTTGGGCAGTCGATGTCTAACACCCAGGACACTCCATTTAGCCTGCAATCGCCGATTTTATGCGTCATCGATTTTATGTGTTTATATGTTTCGATTTTGGAGATTTTACGCTTTCTGCTCTCCGCTTTACAAAACGCGCACAACTCGCACAGCCCTTAATCCAAAACACTAACTAATCATGAACAAACTAAGAAGCCTCATACGCTAAACTCGTCGCTTAGCTACCTGCTATCGCTCGCAACTCTCGAATACCCTACGCGACCTTGAAAGATAGGTGAATACGTGCAAAATATGTAGGTGAATACGTGCAAAATATGTGCTTACGTGAATTACGTGCTCATACGTGGTTATGTGTATACGTGCTTAAGTGGACTATGTGCCTATATGTTTGACGTGTTACTGTTCTTTACAACATAATAATAAGTATGTTGTGTGCAACGCTAAACATTCAAAACAAAACCCGATATAATCGAATCTCGTCTAATCCCGTTGGGATGATGTATGCTGCAGAACCTGCACTCGACAATGTCTTCCTTTGGTTCCCACACTCACAGCAATGTTCAGAGGAACAAAGCTGACAAGTGTATCGCTTCACTTGTGGCCAAGGTATTTCTGGTTTGGGACTTTTTACTATCTCCTTGTGCGGGATACGGTATTTCTATCTCCTTGTGTGGGATACGGGTAACAACACTATCCCCTTGTGAGGGATACAAACTTACTTTTCTTCCCTTGTTACTGGGAACAAACTTACTTTTCTTCCCTTGTTACTGGGAACAAACTTACTTACTTCCCTTGTTACTGGGAACTCTTGGTTAATTACGGTTTATACGGAATGCAACGAGCAACACTAAACGAAACTCTATCACTTAAGTCCCTGCTACTTAATACCTATTAGTCGCCGGGGCCAGGCGAACGGGTTATTAGTTGATAGCGCTATTTAGGTGTAACCAGCCTCACACCGACCCTTGTTACTGGGAACGGGCGTGAACTAATAGACTCAGGCAAACCGTCAATGATGATAGAACATTGACAAACGGGGCACTGCGGAAACGTACGGTTAAGTAAGTATTCGGTATTGGAAAAACAGTTTAGTCGCTCACTTATGGGGTAGCTCCCCATGGCATGTATAAACGGATAAATTAACTGGTTGAAACAAGTTTTTGGAAATTAAAACTGGAAAACTGTAAACACGTGAACTCGCCAACGTTATGTTGACACTCTACTGCATGCTTTGCAGGTTGCTCGGTACAACTTTGGACGGACGTTGCAATCGGATGGAGTACGTGGTTCGTAAGTAACACGATAATAAACTTGTGGTTTCAATTATGATGCGTCTTCTTTCCCTTTCCGCTGTGAACTTAAACTATGTTTTGAAAAATTTAAATTAGGTCACTAATTATGCTAATGTTTATAACAATAACTAATCCGTACAAAATAATTAGTGGCTAAGATCCTGGTCGTCACATGCCTTGCGGTAATACTCCGCGTGTGGATTTTGAGGGTGTGACAACAATTCTCAATGGTCAAATAAGCATTGGAAACCTAAAACTAAGGCCATGCATTCCAATTCGTCTCATACATCTCATCGAAATTCTGCTGTTAAAAATCCTTCGAAATTCTTAAATCAAGATAATTTGGTATGGCAGAGAGTGACTTACTTTGATGCACAAGGGAAACCCATATCCACTATGGGCTGGGTTCCTAAATCTAACTGATCCCGCTAATCGTGCAGGAACAGCTGTGGAGGACTACCGTGCGCCTCTGGTACATGGATAGTGGCTGTTCCAGGCATATGAAGGGAGACTTGTCTCAACTGGTCAATGTAAAAGAATTTGACGGTGGATATGTCTCTTTTGCGGGAGGAGAATCTGGAAGAATCACGTTGAAGGGAACAGTGAAAAACGGCGTGTTAAGCTTCGAAAATGTGAATTATGTCCCAGAACTGAAACACAATCTGCTGAGCATTTCTCAAATTTGTGATCGAGGAAATTCTATTCATTTTACAAAGAAAGGATGCTATGTATTGAAACCAGGGATTGTCATTCCTGAAGATTGGTTTTTGATGACAGCTGAGAGAAAGGGAAATGCTTATGTCATTGATATGAACAAGAAACCGTGTGAAGAAATTACTTGTCTATTTTCGAAGATATCAGAACATGATGGTTTATTGTGGCATTGTCGTCTTGGACATGTGAATATGAAGAACTTGAATCGTCTTGCCAAAGGTCAACTGGTCTGTGATCTACCAATCAAAGACTTTATGTTGGTAGAAAAGTGTGTTGCTTGTGCAAAGGGAAAAGCTCATCGAAAGCCTCATAAATCTAAGTCTACCCCCTCAACCAAAGTTGTGCTTGAATTACTTCATATGGATCTCTTTGGTCCGGTGAATGTGTTAAGTATTGGCAAGAAGGCTTATTGTCTCGTGATAGTCGATGATTTCTCGCGCTACACCTGGGTGTACTTTCTAAGTCAGAAGAATGAGGCTGCGGGGTTGATCAAACAATTCATTACTTTGGTGGAAAATCAAGCCAGTACAAAAGTAAAGGCTATTCGATCAGACAATGGGACGGAATTCAAAAATGTCACCATGGACACATTTTGTGCTGCAAAGGGAATTGAGCAACAGTACAGTGCACCTCGAACTCCACAACAAAATGGAGTAGCAGAAAGACGAAATCGCACTCTTATAGAGGCTGCGCGTACTATGCTGGCTTATTCGAAGCTTCCTAGTTTCTTTTGGGCCGAAGCTATTAGCACGGCTTGTTACGTCCAGAATCATGCTTTAGTAAACAAACGACATATGAAAACTCCTTATGAGATTCTGGAAGGACGTAAACCTTCAGTTTCACACTTTCGCATCTTTGGTTGTCCATGTGTGTTACTACTTATGGACGCTAATGGAAAGTTTGAGGTCAAAGGGGACGAGTGTTACTTTGTTGGATATGCTAAAGGTTCAGCCTATAGAGTATACAACAAGGTAACTAAAAAGGTCGTCGAGTCGTGCAACATTGAATGGCTCGAAGAAAATGCTACGGACGCTAGAGTTTGACCAGATTGGTTATATGATTATGCTGAATTATTCAAATCGTTTAACATTTTGTCAAGTGTTCCCACAGTTGCAGGTGTGTCTACACCAAAACAACCGCTGTCTTTTGGTGATACTGAAGAGGAAGAACAAGCTGAAGGAAGATCAAGAAATCATACCATTGACCCACCGGGAATGGTTTTCACCCGGCATCCTACGCCTCAGCAAATGTCCCATTCATCCCCTGAAGGTGTTTCATCAAGTGGTACTGTACCTAGTGGTTCAGGATCTGCACTATTTCCTGAATCTATTCCTGAAGATTGCATTGTTACAACTCCAGTAGTTCATCATACTGCAGCATCTAATGAGGGGGAGTCTAGCAACACCTCTGAAGACGAGACTGTACCTGACATGGCAATACCTACAAGTGTCCAATGAAATCACCCTATAGAGAATGTGATTGGTCCTGTAGATGCAGGAGTTTTAACCAGGAGCCAATCAGGAATCATCAATACATGTTTATATTCTTGCTACATCTCACAAATCGAACCTAAAACTGTTGATATAGCTTTGCAGGAACCAGGCTGGGTAGATGCTATGCATGAAGAGCTGAACCAGTTTGAGAAACTTGGAGTATGGAAACTTGTCGAGTTACAAAAGGGAAAGCGCAAACTTGGAACTAGATGGGTGTTCAGAAACAAGCAAGACTCTGCAGGGGTTATTGTTCGAAATAAAGCAAGATTGGTGGTTCAGGGTTTTCGACAAATAGAGGGTCTGGATTATGATGAAGTATATGCTCCGGTTGCTCGACTTGAAGCCATCCGGATTTTCTTAGCTTACGCGTCATACATGGGGTTCACTGTGTATCAGATGGATATCAAGACAGCGTTTCTATATGGAGATGTGAAGGAAGAAATCTTTGTTGAGCACCCACCGGGATTTGTGCATCCAGATCATCCAGAATATGCCTACAAGCTAGACAAGGCATTGTATGGATTACACCAAGCACCACGAGCTTGGTATGCTACACTAACTGAACATCTTTTGGATCATGGGTACACACGTGGCACGATAGACCAGACTCTGTTTATCAAGAAAGTGGGCAAGGATCAGATCTTGGTTCAAATTTATGTCAATTATATTATTTTCGGATCTACAAGTGAGGAGCTTTGCAAGGAATTTGAGAGAGTTATGAAAAAGAAGTTTGAGATGAGTGCTCTCGGAGAAATGACACTTTTTTTGGGTTTACAAGTCAAACAGAATTCACAAGGCATTCTTATTCATCAAGGGAAGTATGTGGATGATGTGCTAGCAAAATTCAAGCTTTCAGACTCAAAGTCAGCCGAAACACCAATGGCAGAGAGACCGTTATTGACTGAAGATGAAGAAGGTTCTTCTGTTGATCAACGTATGTATAGGTCTATGATCGAGTCGTTGATGTATCTGACAGCTAGCCGTCCGGATATCATGTTTGCTGTCTGCAACTGCGCAAGATATCAGGCTAATCCTAAAACTTCTCATCTTACTGCTGTTAAACGAATCTTTCGGTACCTTAAAGGCCGACCTCGGTTTGGTCTGTGGTATCCGAGGGATTCCAATTTTGACTTGTTTGCATTTTCTGATAGCAACTTTGGAGGTACTGATAGTGACAGGAAATCTACATCAGCTGGATGTCAATTTCTGGGTGACAGGCTCATTTCTTGGCAATGCAAGAAACAACAAACGGTGGCGATTTCTACAGCTGAAGCTGAGTATGTTGCTGCCTCTGCATCTTGCTCTCAAGTGGTGTGGATGCAACATCAATTGCAGGACTACGGTTTGACTTATCTCAACACTACTATTTACTGCGATAATGATGCTGCAATACAAATTGTTAAAAATCCTGTTTTTCACTCCAAAACCAAGCACATAGACATAAAAGTTCATTTCATTAGAGACTGCTTTGACAGAGGTCTTATTAAACTTGAGCAAATCGACACAGATGCAAATGCTGCCGATTTGTTTACAAAACCTGTCAGCAGTTCAAAATTCAAAGTGCTTGTTGATTTTCTGAAAATGATCCGGTATACTGACTGAGCATGGTTGTTTTTGTTTGAGTAAATTTGTTCATAAAGTTTTCTATTATTAGGTAGTTTTTATTTATGCACAAATTTAGGGGGAGAAAAATTTTGAAAAATACAAAAACATTTGAAAAATGAAAAAGCCAAAAAGAAAAATTGCATGATATGGGAAGTGAAATAAATGTTCGTGTTAAAGGGTTTGACTAACACATGTAAGGTGCCATAGCTGAAAAGACTAGGATCTACTGCGATATGTCGATAGGCTTGACGCTCAAAATGATAAAAGATACGAAGTGTTATAAACATAACGAACTATGTACCATGTGGGTAACATACCAACGGCGTATGATTTTATGGTCTTAAATCTTGCGTTGATAGATAGCCAACATCTGAGGTTTCGGGTCTTTATATTGTTGAATCATCCGGGGATATCTTGGCTGTCCTTCTGTTCAGAACTAAAATTGTACATGAACCCAGGAAAGAAAGTCACTTGGAATTAGCTCATTTCTATTTGAATGTCTGTATGTTGTCCCGATACACACAATTTTGATCTGATTCTGAAATCTTCTCTGAAAAAAGTCGTGTACCTCCTCTGCTGCATCCAGATATATGCTGACCTGGAGGTGCTAGGCAACGTCAGCTTCTGCTGCATCCAGATACATGCTGACCTAGCTGTACGTTGTCGCTCTGTAGATCATTTATACACCCGAAAGAGGCCCTCAAGTGCCCAAAAGAAACCCTAGAAACCTAGAGACCAAGAAACTTCAACGCTCACGCATTCCTATAGAGAAGGTTCGTTGGGAAGGCAAACGTGGCGCCGAGTTCACTTGGGAACTTGAAAGTGATATGAAAGCTAAATATCCACAACTCCTTGTTACGCCTGCTCCTTAATTTCAGGACGAAATTTCTTAAAGTAGGGGAGGCTGTAACAATACGATTTTTCAGATCATTACCTGTCTCTGTTATTTCTTCGTGAACGCTTGTACTCTTGGGATTCGATTAATGCTATGGGATAAACTATATTTTCAATGCATTTTAAACGCATATTACAATGCTTATTTAATCACAGTTGTCGCATTTAAACGCTACTTATAACGCTTACTACTTAAACGCATTTAATCGCATTTTACATCACTTATTTAGACACTTATACTAAACGCTTATCACAATGCAATCTCAACGCAAACTCGAAATGTGGATTTAATTATATTATGTGTGATTATTTGTTTAGAATGTTACGTGGTTATCAACGCAACGCTTATACGCTCAAACGCTCACTCGCAACACAATAAAATGCAACGCAATTCTTAGCAAACGAACCAAAGTTAGAAAACTAACAAACGCAAACCCGGCCGTCCGAATGGCCATCCGCCCAGATGAGGCCCATCCGCCCAGATGGAACCCACCCGTCCGGATGGAGCCATCCGGACACC